>JAPDDO010000303.1:47500-87500 GCA_027422415.1 Schizothorax lantsangensis
TCTATTTTTTTCTTCTTGAATCCATGGAAAGAAGCAGCAGACACTGGAAATATCAGGTTTGGTTTACTTGTTTCAACAGTTGAACAGCAATGGCACAAATGTGTGTTACCGTTCAGTCTCTGTTTTTAGATCAATGTGCTCAATAATGTCTTTGACTTTCATTATGTAGATTTTGACTATACTGTGTTGTAAACAGGGCTCGAATTGAGGGGGGATGCGGGGGGATGGCACCCCCCTCAGAGGTCTTCTCGGGTCCTAAACCCGACCCGAGACAGACCCGAGTCCGACCAGACCGCATTTATTTCCGAACCCGACTGGACCCGAACGTAAACGGCATTGACGTGTGCACAGCCTGCACCCCCGCATCGGTCCGGAAACATCCCGTGGTCCTGCTGACTGATTTGGCCGCTGCTCCATTACTTTCATTCAGTTTATTTACTTATTTATTAGCCTATTCGTTATATTTTTGCCTGCCTGATGGATACATGTTATTTCTGAGTTTGGCTTTCAGTTGTAACCAGTGGATTTGAAATATAGCCTAAATGTGATAGTTTCATAAAAATGTAATCGATAGGTTAATAAATCATGGATTTGCTAGTTTTGTCTGCAACATTATTTGCCTCATCTCCGGTGAAGGGCTTCTGCACACAAACAAAAGCCTTGCATTGACACGAAGCGTAATGAAGTAAGTGGATTTCCTGATGGATCTCATCTACAGTATTAGGGTGAATCCCATTTCTCTGTCTTACCCCTTCCCCTTAGTTTTGCGCGTTCACGTGAGAGTAAGGGCTATCCCAATTCTGGTTTTGATCGAGGGGTAGGGCTAAGGGGAAGTGGTAGATACCCCTTAAAACCAAGCATTTTCACGAGCTTACTTGAAACCAAGGGGTACCCAGAACACACTGCGCAACCGGCAACAAGATCATGCAGAGAGTCCCATTTTCGGCTTAAATAATTGATTTAAAAATGACGACAGTCTTGTTTTGTGCTCTACACAGTCCTGTACATATATATTTACAACCATGTTCTTAATTGAAACGTTTTAAAAAATCGCTAGTTTGCTACGCTAACGTTACATCGCTGATTTGCACAACAATCGCAAAAACATCACTAATAAAACCCACGCAATCGACATACGCACACTTGCAGACGCATCTTGGAAGTTTGTGATCAACACTTGTCGCCTCTGGTGACGTAGCAGCCAGCTAGCGACGATGTACGATGACGTAACCGTAACCAAGTGGTGTCTCATTTCATAGGGGTATGTTTCCACCCCTAGCGCTTACCACTCGGTTTCGAGGGACAAGGGCTAGGGGTAAGACGAAGGGGAAGGGGAAGGGGTAAGACAGAGAAATGGGATTCACCCTAAGATGGATCTCTGAGGTTACAAACGTATGTCCCTCTTTTACATGCATTTCTCAAAAATGAACTTAACATGAACGCACAAGTAGGCGACGCATCCGAGATAGTTTAAAAGAATTCGGGTCAAATCAGGTCCATTTGGGAAAAGCACATTTATTTTAAATTACCCGAGACCCGAGGCTGCTAATACTGAACCCGACCCGTGTCCGAGGCACTCGTAGAGGTTTGGACCCGAACCCGCTCGGGTCCCGGGTCGGACCTTGGGTTTTCAGATCCAAGTGGACCCGTGAAGACCTCTAATCCCCCTTGTTGAAAAAAATGACAAAAAGCATCCCCTCTGTAAAACCACCATCCCCTTTAGATTAACAATGTTGTGTGTAATGTAAAACTTATCATGCAAATGAAATATTAAAATGATCTACTTATGGTAATTTAAGAATTATAAACAACAGCGATTGACCAATCAGAACTCAGTATTATAATTGCGCACAAGCTCACTTATTATGTCATATTTCGTGCTTTTCAAAATGGCCAAGAGACCGGTTCAAACGCAACTTTTCGCATTCTTTAAAAAGAAGAGAACAGAAGGTATGATATTTAGTTGTTTAACGTTTAAAGACATTCCTCTGACATAACATTATGTATGCTGTACGTTCCATTCAGAAATGATCACCCTGTTATTCCACTGTAATAGCTTTGGAGCGCTGAAAATGCTTCTGCTCCGTGAAGCCGTGGATAACAGTTAGTTTAGAACAGCTAAAACACTCGGGGCTTGTTAACATTTATTCTAGCGATCCGAGTTCCGCACATAAATATATAGACCGTTAATATCTGCAGACTACATTTAGCAGACGCTTTTATCCAAAGCGACTTACAGTGCATTCAGGCTATACATGTTTTATCAGTATGTGTGTTCCCTGGGAATCGAACCCACAACCTTTTGCGCTGCTAACACAATGCTCTACCACTGAGCCACAGGAACACAGCAGCACAGACTACAGCAAACACCTGAGAAGAGATGATGCCAACCTCTGATCCCCCAACAACATGCAGAATTAACAAACTCAATTGAATGAATGATTCAGTGAAAAAGACAGTAACTTGCCGCCACCTAGAGCGCCTGGTGCTCAGTTATACAATATATAAAGTATTTTATGTATAATGTAAATGTAGCTTTTTATTCTACTCTTTAAGAGCGCCTCCTCCCTACTCTTTAATCCTCCCCAGATGAAAGCAATGGTCAGGACCAAATGGGAACGGATGCAGCTGAGGCAGCAAGAGTAGGGGAAGAAGGTGTGATCATTCTTAAGATGTAGCAGCAGGTTTAGACAGCTCTGAAGATGCCAGTCGCTCAGGTGAAGACAAGAGTGAACAGGGAGAGAGGGACATTGATATTCAAGAGGACTTCCGGCAGAATGTTGGACAGCACAACCCAGCGTTACGTGAACAGTGGATATAGAGCAATGGAGTTTCAAAAAAAAACAAGGCCCAATTGTATCCATGGTTTAATACTTGGAGCGGTCCCAGCTATAAAAGATCCCGGTCAAAAACTGCAGATGGTGAGTGAAACGCATCAAATGTCTCTGTTTTGTTGGCGATCGCAAGTGCTCGTCACTCTTTAGCTCCGCCCACGACACGCCTTCACTCTTTAGCTCCGCCCATGGCACAGCTCCGCCCACGGCACGCCTTCCCTCTTTAGGCCCACGACACACCTTCACTCGTTAGCTCCGCCCACGACACGCCTCCACTCTTTAGCACGACACGCCTTCACTATTTAGCTCTCCAGGAGCTCGGCTTTTTTCGGAGATAAAACTAAAGACTTTTTGGAGATATGAAGGATGCCTATATAGGTACTCAAGATTAACATGAGATTGGGTGAAACGGTGTGCGTTCCCCTTTAATAAGATTGTCACATTGTCAGTTATGAGGGCACATGCATTATAAAATGTACAAATATAGCACAGAAATACATAAAAAAAACAAGAATAGTCCATTTTGATTTCATGTTGACTTTAAAGGTAACGATTTTCAATACAATAAGTAATTCAAAACTATATATTTTTTTACAAAAGTGCAATCAATAGATACAGTGATTGCTGATGATTATCAGTACTAGTTTACATTTCAGCAAAAGTCTGCCCAACACTGCTACCCTACAGTAAACAAATTTATTTATTATTAAATGTATTTTACATTTTGTTGCTTTTGTAGAATTCAGCGAGGGGCAAGATGTAGCAGCAGGTTTAGACAGCTCTGAAGATGCCAGTCGCTCAGGTGAAGACAAGAGTGAACAGGGAGAGAGGGACATTGATATTCAAGAGGACTTCCCAGAATGTTGGACAGCACAAATTTTGAGAGGCAAAAAAAATTGTATCCATGATTTGCCACAAAAAGCTTGGCTGCTTCACAGAAGGTGAAGGCAGCTGGGCCACAGACAGGTTCTGGACACAAGCATGTCTCTGTGGGCCAAAGTAAAAGTGGTACAGGGAAACTAAAGATGCACAGCAACAGTCACTGCATAAAAATATTCACAGACACAGAACATCAGATTATCACAGCTCAGCAGAGAACATTTTACAAAAAGCGCAAGACAAAACTGAAACATTGACTGCAATTCCTGAACCGACAGAGCTTTCCACACGGTTTACAAAATTGTCAAATCAGGAAGACCTTTCACTGATCTGCCGACTGGACCTGCAGGTCCTAAATGGAATAGACATGGGAAGAACTTTACACGCTGACAAGTCTTGTGCAAAAAGTAGTCAGTACATAGCTTGCGAAATGAGAAAGACAGTGGTGGCAAGGGTCCTTGAGAGTGAAACTAAAGTTTCAATTCTGATAGATGAATCCACAACTATCAGCAAGAAATTTGTGCTGATCATCTATATTAGAGCAAGCTTAGATGGAAATGAAGAGCCACTAACATTTTTTTTAGATT
The DNA here is from genome assembly GCA_027422415.1 of Schizothorax lantsangensis. NCBI lineage: Eukaryota > Metazoa > Chordata > Actinopteri > Cypriniformes > Cyprinidae > Schizothorax > Schizothorax lantsangensis. The sequence goes on from JAPDDO010000303.1 coordinate 51,801, forward strand.
TAGTGGAACTCGCAGCTACAAAAGCAGAGGATATTTATCGGGCACTTATGGAAAACCTCATGGTTTCACAGAAGCTGTTCTAAAAGAACGTTTTGTTTGTTTTGCTTCAGATGGTGCCTCTGTTATGCTTGGAAGTAAAGCAGGTGTTGCAGCAAAGATTGTTCAAATGTTTCCCAATGTACTTATTTGGCACTGTATGAACCACCGCCTAGAACTGAGTGTTGGAGATGCTGTAGAAGAGGCTGAACCAGTTCCAGTCATTTTTTGACAAGGTCTACAGTCTTTATCATGCTTCTGCTAAAAACCTCTGTGAACTATCTTCATGCTGTCAAGAACTTGCATTACAATGTCTGAATATAGGAAGGATTCTTGGCACTAGATGGATAGCTTCTAGTTACAGAACCATCAAAGCTGTATGGCAACAGACTCAGCACTTCACAAACACTTTTCAGAAGCCTCGACTGATCCAAAACGAAACTCCACTGAGAGCTGCATGTTTACTGGTTTAGCAAATCGTCTCAGTAGTGTCACCTTTGTGCACAATCTTGCAGTCATGTATGATGCCTTAGAAGAGCTATCAGAGCTTATCATTGTTACTTCAGGACAGAAACATGTCTCTCTCGACAGGTCCGTGTGTTACAAGTCTATGGCTGAAATGCCTGGTCTACGTATACAGGAGGCACAAAGAGCAGTGGAGCTGAAGCTCTTTAAAGGTGTGTCATTGACAAATCATACAAGGAATGACAGAAACATCAATCAGAAACTGCTATTTGATGCTTTAGCTAAAAGCCTAGAGAGGAGAATGTTTTTTTTTGTCTGGTTTTCAGAGCAACGAACAGTATGAGACTTTTCTAAACAGCATCAAAGCACTGGCTCCCTCTAGCTGGCCAGAAGAGTGTGATGTGAGACTCTAAAGAGAGTGTGAACTCTGCTCCCTTTTCCAGCTCCACAACAGCAAGGAAATTCAGAGAGGCACGAGGGAATACATTGATGATGTTAAGACCACAGGTAAATGCATATTTAATCAAATAAAAATGTGTTTAAAAATTAGACCTGTTTTGTAATCATGGTGTAAGTTTAGCTACGCCTGTGTAAGGGTTCAAATACACAAAAATGCTGGAAAACCAAAGAATTAGTGGTACCTGAAGGATTTTTCTGAAGAACAGCAGCAGTTTAACTGTTCAGGACAAACAAGGGACTCATGAACAACTATCACTAAACACAACACAGCTGTGGATCATTCAGATAACAACACAGTGTTAAGAATCAAGGGTGTGTAAACTTTTGAACGGGGTCATTTTTATAAATTCAACTATTATTTCTCTTGTGGACTATATTTAATGTGAAATATCTTATTCAGGTCAGTACTAAATAAACAATAACATGCATTTTGTATGATCCCTCTTATTTTGCTAAAATAATTCACATTTTGCAGATTCTGAAAGGTGTATGTAAAGTTTTGACTTCAACAGTATATGTATTTTTTACTCCAGACTGTATTTGGCAGGTATGCATTTCAACAAGATCTCCAATCGTCCTCAGGATAAAACAACAACTGGAAAGCCAATGTATAGGCTTTTGCTTCCCAAAGCCAAAAAATGTAAAATACTTTACGCAGCCATTAAAGTCACAGGCAACATATTGTAAGTAAAACAAATTTATTGATGTTCACAATTAAGTAACTAAAAAAATCTGAACCATAAATGTAATTAGTGGATCAGTCAAGAGGAGGTCTGAATCCAGCACAGCTGCCTGCAGCGTCAGGAAACTCTCGGCATATACGCAGGACAACACAAGACGGGATAGCCACCCTGATCGTCCTGCTCAGATAGCCCCAGCACCAGCTCACAAAACTCCTCTGCGCCAAGCGCCTGTAACGCCTGATGAGAAACACAATGACAAAGACACAGCAATTTGCCTTATCTGCTATGACTGTGAATGAAATGTTGTAATATTTATTTTGTTGATTTGTAATAAAAACATTACAGCTGTTTTTATCTTAAAATAGTGTTTCAATAAAAACACTGTATTTGGTGTAATTTACTTCAATTTAATTGTAATGACCTGACTGCTTTACAAAATAGCTATTGTATTGAACACAAAATAATTACATAGACTTCTGTGACATAATATACACTATATTGCCAAAAGTATTGGCACCCCTTCTAATGAACAGGTTTGACTACTTTAGTAATTTCTATGAGTACAAATCTTAATGTTAAAGCATATAATGATATTCTAGGAAATTGTGTGCTTCTAATATTATAGCAACAGTTTGGACTCTTTTCTATTCTAACATGACAATGTCTCTGTGTATAAGACAAGGTTCAAAAAGAAAATGATTGATTGAGTCAGTGTGGAAGAACTTGACTGGTCTGCATAAAACCAAGTCCTAATCCCAGTTTAACACCTCTGGTGTGACTGTAAATGCAGACCTTGAGACAAAAACTCATCACCAAACACCAATGACTTGTACATATGGGTTCAGTCATTTTAGACACTTACAAAACTGTTGCTACAGAGATGAAATACAATTTTTAAACACATGAATTATGTTCCCATCGTTGTTGCCACAGATTTGGAAGAGCATTTTTCTGTTCTAAAGAAGGGGGTGCCAATACTTTTGTCTATATAGTGTATATATAAATCTTACCGTTCTTTTCCTCTGAGTCTCAAGCGGCCATAATCAGCTTTGTAAATATTAAGTGCATTCTGTAGTGAATACACATTCAGGCAAACCGGGTCGAAGCCTGGGTGATGGGTTATACAGGTAACTGTGTCCGGTATCTGGTTAATCCTTCTAACAATCTAAAAAACAAGAACAATATACTTCTATTTATTATACATGCATACATACACTGCCGCTCAAAAGTTTGGGATCAGTAGGATTTTTATTGTTTTTAAAGAAGTTTCTTCTGCTCATCAAGACAATTTATTTGATCAAAAATACAGAAAAAAACAGTTTCCGCAGCACAAAAAAAAGCAGCACAACCGTTTCCAACATTGATAATAAATCAGCATATTATTATGATTTCTGAAGATCATGTGACTCTGAAGACTGCAGTAATGATGCTGAAAATACAGCTTTGATCACAGGAATAAATTACAGTTTCAACTATATTAAGATAGAAAACCGTTATTTTAAATTACAATAATATTTCAAAATATTACAGTTTTTTTCTGTATTTTTGATCAAATAAATTCAGTCTTGATGAGCAGAAGAATCTTCTTTAAAAACAATAAATATCGTACTGATCCCAAACTTTTGAGCTGCAGTGTACATACTGTATATACACACACACATATATATTATATATATATATATACAGTGGTGAAAATAATAATTTGATCCCCTGCTGATTTTGTACGTTTGCCCACTGACAAAGAAATGATCAGTCTATAAGTCATTATGCTTTGGGGGTGTTTTCTGCTAAGAGGTCAGGACAACTACACCCCATCAAAGGGACGATGGACGGGGCCATGTACCGTCAGGGCCAGGGCACTGAAAATGGGTCGTGGATGGGTCTTCCAGCATGACAATGACCCAAAACACACGGCCAAGGCAACAAAGGAGTGTCTCAAGAAGAAGCACGTTAAGGTCCTGGAGTGGCCTAGTCAGTCTCCAGACCTTAATCCCATAGAAAATCTGTGGAGGGAGCTGAAGGTTCGAGTTGCCAAACATCAGCCTCCAAACCTTAATGACTTGGAGAGGATCTGCAAAGAGGAGTGGGATCCCTCCTGAGATGTGTGCAAACCTGGTGACCAACTACAAGGTCTGACCTCTGTGATTGCCAACAAGGGTTTACCACCAAGTCATGTTTTGAGAAGGGGCAAATACTTATTTCACTCATTAAAATGCAAATCAATTTATAACTTTTTTGAAATGCGTTTTTCTGGATTTTTTGTTGTTATTCTGTCTCTCACTGTTCAAATTCAATTCAATTCAAGTTTATTTGTATAGCGCTTTTTACGATACAATCGTTGCAAAGCGCTTTACAGGAAATTAAGTTTCTACAATATATTTATACATTGTAGAAACTTAATATATTAACTTATGGCAAAATGTGTTAATTCTGCATGTTGTTGGGGATCAGATGTTGGCATCCTCTGAGGTCCTCCGAGGGGTCGGCATCATCTCTTCTCAGGTGTTTGGTCATCTCAGATCATTTAAGGGCTGGATCCAGACTGAAGCTTGTGTAACTCCTAGTTACCACGGGATGTTAATCAGAAACAGAGAAACAAAGAGACATAATTAGCGTAGCTGTTGTTCCATTCAAGCAAAAATTATTTATTCAACCCAAGCTAAAGAATAATAATGTGCGTTTTGATCAGATATAACTGCAGTACAAGATTATGAGATGCATTATGTGAATGCTTGGCTAAAGAGATGTGTCTTTAATCTAGATTTAAACAGAGAGAGTGTGTCTGAACCCCGAATGTTATCAGGAAGGCTATTCCAGAGTTTGTGAGCCAAATATGAAAAAGCTCTACCTCCTTTAGTGGACTTTGCTATTCTAGGTACTACCAAGAGTCCAGAGTTTTGCGACCTTAGGGAGCGTGATGGATTGTAGCGAGATAGAAGACTAGTTAGGTACGCAGGAGCTAAACCATTTAGGGCCTTATAGGTAAGTAATAATATTTTGTAACTGATACGGTACTTAATAGGTAGCCAGTGCAGAGACTGTAAAATTGGGGTAATATGATCATATTTTCTTGACCTGGTAAGGACTCTAGCCGCTGCATTTTGGACTACCTGTAGCTTGTTTATTGAAGATGCAGGACAACCACCTAGCAGTGCATTACAATAGTCCAGTCTAGAGGTCATGAATGCATGAACTAGCTTTTCTGCATCAGAAACAGGTAACATGTTCCGTAGCTTGGCAATGTTTCTAAGATGGAAGAATGCTGTTTTTGTAACATTGGAAATATGTTTTTCAAAAGACAAGTTGCTGTCTAATATAACACCCAGATTTTTGACTGTAGAGGAAGTAACGGGACATCCGTCTAGTTGCAAATTGTAATCCAAGAGATTCTGTGTACTGTTATTTGGTCCAATAAGTAATATCTCCGTCTTATCTGAATTTAATAGGAGAAAATTATTGGTCATCCAATCTTTTACATCTTTAACACACTCAGTTAACTTAGATAATTTAGAAGTTTCGTCTGGTCTTGTTGAGATATATAGTTGAGTATCATCAGCATAGCAATGGAAACTAATCCCGTATTTTCTAATAATATTACCAAGGGGCAGCATGTATATTGAAAACAGCAGAGGACCTAGGACAGATCCTTGTGGTACTCCATACTTTACTGGTGATAATTGAGATGACTCCCCGTTTAAATAAACAAAGTGGTAGCGATCGGACAGGTAGGATCTAAACCATCTTAAAGCCTGCCCTTGAATACCTGTATAGTTTTGTAATCGATCTACGAGTATGTCATGATCTATAGTGTCGAACGCAGCACTAAGATCAAGTAAAACTAGCAATGAGATGCAGCCTTGGTCTGATGCAAGAAGCAAGTCATTTGTAATCTTAACAAGTGCAGTTTCTGTGCTATGGCGGGGCCTGAAACCTGACTGAAATTCTTCACAGAGATCATTTTTTTGCAAGAATGAGCACAATTGAGCAGACACAACTTTTTCTAAAATTTTAGACATAAACGGAAGATTTGAGATGGGTCTGTAATTTGCCAGATCACTAGGATCTAGTTGTGGCTTCTTAATAAGAGGCTTAATAACTGCCAGCTTGAATGGTTTAGGGTAAACCATTAAATAACCAAATAAACCTACCATTAAAATTACAGACTGATCATTTCTTTGTCAGTGGACGAACGTACAAAATCAGCAGGGGATACACAATACACAAACATATATAAACAAAAACTTTTATTTTGTGTATATACATACATGAGCAATATCACATGAGTAGACATGACATATGGCTGTATATCAGCACGGCTGTGATTCTGTCGTAGGTAATCACAGTGTGCTATACAGCCATACCTCACGTCTACTCGTGTGATATTGCATTTATACAACAGTTCGACAGCACGCGTGTGTAAATACTACTAGAGCTGAAATGATTCATCGAGTAACTTCAATACAAAACATCATCTGCCTCGAGGCTTCGTTTAGTCCATTTACTGTAACTACACATGGAGCACTGTGTTTCCCCACAGACCATTATTACTGACGCTCAACCTGATAAACACTGGACCATAGACTGTAAAAAAAATAAAATCGCAGGACATATTTAAGACCATAAATCAATATTGTGGCTAGTTATGATGTCCCTAAGTTAGCTATGTTTAGTGAAAGACACACACACACTCCCTATACAGTTATGCATAAAAATAACACAGAAAGTCAGTATCACACGAAAAGTCACAGTTTTCACCTCTAAAATCAGCATGATTACAAATGTGATACTGATTTTATACAACAGTTCAATAAACAAGAAATAAATTAAATAGGCCTGCATCTAAATGCCTCTTCAGATGCAGCTTCTGTGTTCAAAGATGAATTTTGATACTGATATCATTTGTTTCGTCTTATTATTCTAACTGACTGATTAAATGTAAGAATTTGACTCAAAAGATGATGCACACTTTTAGAAAAAAAGGGCTTTATAAAATGGTAAAAATGCCCATAAAATGTAAAAATTAATTTAAACTTACTGGAACAGATTAATTTCTATCACTGCTGTGAACTGACCAACACACATAATATGAAGGATATCAACAACAAGATATCACACACACACACAAGTACGTAAAGAGACATTTAAGAGGGTTTATTCTCCAAATAACTCTAATTTCATGTTGCAGAAAATTGTGTATGGACTCTTGTTCTTGTTCCACGTTAGTTCCTCTCACAAAAGCCACAAAGCCTTCCAAGACGACAGTAAAGGCTTATGTCATGCTTGAGCTGTAAGGCCCGTTCACACCAAGCACGATAACGATAGCGATAAAGATATAGTTCTAAAAATCGTTCTCAGTATTAAAGAATAGCAGCGTCCACACCACAACTATAACGATAAAGACAGAGAAACGATATCGTTGGAATCACTTCCAGAACGATTTATTCCAGCTGATGAACGATAAAAACACTGACAGCCAATCAGAATCCATCCTGCTATAATGTGCTGGAGAATTTAAAGCGACAGACGCGCGTGCGCTTAGAATAAACAGATGATATCGTTCGCTGGTGTGGACGCTAATATCGTTATCGTTATCGTGCTTGGTGTGAACGGGGCTTTAGTTAGTCTGAAACTTGAAAGTTAAGTTACACAACATAAATGCAATGTTTAGGTATTATTATTATTTTTATTTCTATTATTTTGATTTATGCCTTAGTTTTAGGTTGTAATGTTTACCTTTTTTAAAGTAATGTAAAATTGATTTTTTTTTATTTATATTTGCACTCTGAATGCAATTTGGCAATTAAATGGGCTTAGTTTTCACGGTTATTAATGTATGCAATTTCAGCAATAAAAAAATAAATTTTTCTAAAAAGGAAACAAATTAGTTGTTTATTTTAAGAGACCTATCTTATTGTCTCTTATATATTTAGTATGGCTCTTTTATAAAGAAAAATGACTTCTTATCTGATTACTTGAGTAATCGATGGAATAATCGATGGAATACTCGATTACTAAAATAATCGATAGCTGCAGCCCTAGTAAATACATAAAAAATAACAACAGAGTGTCATTAAAAGCCCTCTTTGTGCATAACTACTTTCTTCTGCCAGGAATTCAGATCTAAAGTTTACAGTTTATCTGCTGAGCCCAAGCCTCCATCACTAATTCCTAACCGTCACTTTAGAACTAGTAACGAAGGAACCTTGAGTTGCTTCATTAAAAGCTTATTGTATAACCGTGAAAAGCAGTGTATTATATATTGTAGAGTATTATGAGAGAGAGATTGACTCAGCGAGTGTGATTACCTGCATCTGATAGAGCATTCATTCTTCATATCAATCTCATATTCACAATAAATCATTAGTTTGAATGTCCGATGGGCTTGTACTATCCTCTTATCCGTTAAGGGCGCTTCTGATGACAGCGCTGCTCTGTGCATTTGTTGGCTGCATACAAGCTTTTTGAAAGAAAAAAATAACTTCCTTGTTCAAAACTGCACTTTAGTATTTTTCAATTTAAAAGTCTTTACTGCTGACTTGAAACAGTCTCTTGTCGACATCTAATAGCGGAACAATGTAACTAAAAATCATCACAAACACACACACACTGTTTCCTAATAATAAATACTATTATTTTTTATATAAAATATTATTTATTGAATAATAATATTAAATAAGTAAGCAATAAGGTACGAGAGGCAGTGCTGTATCGTGAATAAAACACAGCTGCTGACCAATCAGAATCCAGGAATGGAACTAACCGTTTTATAAACAACAACAACAGCCATCATAAAAGTTGCTAGGCAATTCAGTCAAAAGTACAAAGACAGCGCTCTGATATACAGCATTGAAATTACATTAACAAGACTTTGCCAAAACTATTTTGCTCTGGAACAAATAATAGATTAATGAGACCAAATACTGCCTGTTAGATTTACCCAAAATTAAATATATCTCATGTGTAACCACTATAGAGACATCAGAGCCAGCGGCAAACTCCAGAGGATCTGGCCGAGGTGAGGCGCTCTCTCTGCGGGTTCATGAGCGCTGGAGCTCACATCTTCAAAAACGTTGATGCAAATTTTCAAATAGACGTTATCTTTATTAACAAACCGCATATTTGAAGTCCAAACAGGTACGTTCTTGCCTAAAAATCTCTTAAAACTACATTCCGTGACACAAAAACAGTTTTACATGACATACATGACACAAACTGTGAAGCGGTTGGGGGAGCTCTGTTATCACTCTAATATCGCACTCTTATCAGCCAATCAGATTCGAGGACCAGAAAGAACTGTTGTATAAATAAATAAATGTATATATACACCAGTGTTGGGTAAGTTACTTTCAAAAAGTAATTAATTACAGTTACTAATTACTTCATCAATATTGTATTTAAATTACTTTACTAATTACTCTGTCTGAAAAGTAACTTAGTTACTCAATAAGTAACTTAATTATTCAAATTGCTAATTAGGCTACATCTTAAAATCCCTATAAACCTTAATAGAAATTAAACTCTGTATTCTTTCAATTTGAGTCAAACATAGAATAGTTTAGCCTTTTAGCTTTAAAACAACTGTAATACTTAAACATTTTTAAATAATTATTTTTTATCTTCTTTGGTTAGCAAACAGAACAAAAAAGCTTAAAAGTTAAACAATACATTTCAGTTTGGCAAGATGTTCAGGAAAAGCCCAACTAGTAAAATCCGTACAGATTTATGTAAAAATAACATGTTAACTAGGTAAGAATAAATTACAGAAATGATGTGGGTGCGTGTCTATGGGGGAAGGGGCGGAGTAAACAAAGCAGCGCTGCACCTGACTTTGAAACTTGCAGCACTCACACACACAGACACACACACACACACACACAGACACACACACACAGACACACTAACACACACACTCAAACAAAATCGTATGCCTGATGAAAAAATATATATTTAAAACACGTTCGTATTTTAGAAAATGTAGTTAATATTTGCATCATTAATGATTTATCTTATCCACCCTGGGTCACCCGCAAATAATCAGAATGCAATTTTTTATTACCCGACCAGTGGATTATCCACAGCGCCCGCGGATATAACCGCCATCCGCGCATCACTACTGCGCACAGTGCGCAGATATCAACAGCATCACTGGGTTGTGAAGTGAGGGAATTTGTATGTGTCGATTGTGTGAGAAGGATGCTTTTCATCCAAGATCTGCAACCGGACAACCTTGGAATATATTGACTTGATTATTCATATAATGAGGTTTGGGTCACAAATTACGGGAGTTTTACCGGAGCTGAATGTAGCAAACATATAAAATACACCCAGTGGGATTTTTTTATTTTTATAGCAAGATTAAAAATACGGGAGAAATACGGGAAAATATTTAAACGGGATGACAGTGGGATAGAATGGTAAAACACGGGAGAATCCCGGGAAAAACGGGAGGGTTGACAGGTATCTACGGGAAAGACTGTACCTCAGTTTTATACGGATTACATAATCAGATCATATTCGTTTTCGATTTTAATTCGTTCAGTTAAAAGTGGACACTTCAGGCTTTCAGATACAGGAAAGACTACCTCGCTTTAGTTTCATACGGATTACTTAATCAGGAATATTCGTTTTCGATTTTAATTCGTTCATTTAAAAAAAAAGAAACGTCAAGCTTTCAGATACGTGAAAGACTGGTCTAGCTTTACTTTCATAGGGATTACATAATCAGAAATATTAGTTTTCGATTTGAATTTGTTCATTTAAAAGTAAAATTCAAGCTTTTTAGATTCTATTGATTTTAGTCTTATATGTATCTGAGTATTTAAGGTTTCTCTGTGAATCAGGATAATCTGAAAGTGAACGAGCCGGCGCACGGAGGGTTAAAGCGCTGCATTCAATTTTATCTTTAGACGGTACATTTACATTTCAAATTCAATATTGATTTTAGAACTGTTGAAATTATTTACTGTATGTAACGCAAGTGCTTTATAAGTAACTGTAATTAAATTACCTAAAAATGAGCAGTAATCCCTTACTTTACTTTTTCAGTGGATAAGTAATTTAATTACAGTAACGCGTTACACCCAACACTGATATACACACACACAAAAATGTACGTTAAAAAACATTCTGTGCCTTGTACTTACCTCAGGAATCTCCAAACAGCATATATTTTCTTTTTCCGTTGGCATAACAGCACAGTTTTCACAGGTACACCTACAGATTATTGATAGCAAGTGATTTATTTTCATTTTATTTACAAGACAGCAGTGTGTAACTGACAACGTAAATGTTACAGAAAATGTTGAACAAACAATAAAGGTCCAACACTCGGCAAACAATGCTTTTTTTAATAATATAACTGTGGTAAGTACGAGTTCATAAACCTAACTTGTCACATCCAAGACATATAAACCTTATGTAGTACACATTATTGTTTCACATTGTTGGTAAATATTTGAATTTTGAGTAATAACTTTCTGTAACGTCTTTGGTTACATTAAAATAAAAAGTTAGAACAACCCCACAAATAAATTAGAAAGAAACATAATTGACGATAAGGGCTTACCATGCTGTCACGGGCTGGAGCATCCTTGGTGTTTGAGGTGTAGTCGGTTCATCGTCTTGAAATTCGGGATCAGACTCTGGCTCGAACATATATGGTTGAAACACTCCGGTTGCCATTTCTCCACATTGGCAGTTTTCAAAGCAATTCCCCTGGCGTACTGATGGGGGAGTCGAAAGTTAGTTTACCAAGCTAAACTGTTATCCAGTCATAGCAGTGGGCATTTACTTCCAAGTCTTCACTGCGGCCCGCCCTTAAAAACAAGCATTTCTCAAGCCGGCCTCAAAACCAGGGTGGAAAATAGCCTGGTGCGGCAGACACAGAACAGCGTACGCTATTTGCGTCTAGCGGATATTCTCCAAAATGGCACTACGGTGACGCTACAGAATCGCGGAGGAGACGAATTGTTGGATAAAGTCGTTATTTTTGTTTTCTTTGCGCAGAAAAAGTGCTCTCGTCACTTCATTAAATTCAGATTGAACCTCTGATGGCAGATGGAGTATCCTGACGATGTCTTTCATACTTTTCTGGGCCTTGACAGTGTTAATTACTTGGCAGTCAATGGGACAGTCACAAACCTCCCGGTTTTCATCTAAAATATCTTAAATTGTGTTTCGAAGACGAACGAATCTTTTACGGGTTTGGAACGACATGGGGGTAAGTGATTAATGACAAAATTTTCATTTTGGGGTGGAGTAACCCTTTAAAACCACCTCAAGCACGGTTTGTTTCATTTGTATCGTTTATTCTATTGCATTAGTCCTTTGCTTTATTTATTACAGAGAGTAAAAAAAAAAATTCTGTGGTATTGAGAATTGTGAAATTTTGCTGGTCTCTAAAATGTAGATGTCATAGCATCCTTATTTACATAACATATATATTTGATATATCACTGTCTTTAAATAAATCTCTCATAAAAAATTTTGGTCACGTGGCCCACACTCATAATCGCGTTAAATAATTATTATTACAATATTGCCAAAATAATCGTGATTATGGTTTTTGCCATAATCGAGCAGCGCTAGTGTCAAATGATGATTTAGATACAGGCACACTAAATATGGTTCTGTATTTGATTTGGCCACTGTAGTAAAGCCATGGTTAGTCACCAGAATTACGAGCCCATTACATAAGCATAAAACCATACATATAAGCTGACATAAACAGGAGTAGCATTTACAATAACAGCGTATCTAAAAAGTATTAGACAACTACAAAGAAAAAACCCCCGAAACGTCCTGCAAGAGTCGTGCTTGCATAGGTTCCTCTTCAGTAATTTTTTTGGGGGTCTGATTTAGGCTCAAATTGATAAGGCAATATTGATTTTGTTTACAATACATCAGAGCACATGCATACATGAGTGAAGAAAGACTTTGAGAATGAAACCAACCTGTTTGTTCCTCGGTATCTTCACACTTAACTCCAAAATCTTCTTCAATCGTCACCTCTTCCCTCTCCTCTTTAATAAACACCATCTCTGTTTGTTCCTCAGTATCTTCACGTTTGACTCCAAAATCATCTTCAATCGTCACCTCTTCCCTCTCCTCTTTAATAAATGCCATCTCTGTTTGTTCCTCAGTATCTTCATGTTTGACTCCAAAATCTTCCTCAATCGTCACCTCTTCCCTCTCCTCTTTAATAAACGCCATCTCTGTTGGTTCCTCAGTAACTTCTTGTTTGACAGTAAAAGCTTCTTCAATCTTCATCTCTTCACTCTCGACTTTAATAAATGCCATCTTTATAACAGTGACACATGGATCTCAGTCGCTTCAGCAGGAGTTTTTCTGTGTGTTTAAGATGAGAATAATTAACAGACAGATCTCTGTGTGCATCTCAATCAGCTCCCTAGTTCCGTAGTCAGCACGCTAGTAAGCTCCCTAGTTCAGTAGTCAGCACATTAGTAAGGGAGTCAGTCAGAGGGAGAGTTAATGGACTTAAATGACCTGATTAGACAAAAACACACAAAACTAGCACATCAAAATATTAAAAGAACACAGATCAATCAGACATTTCATATATAGGCATTTATGATTTACATTTATCATGCATTGATTTGTAGATTATGTGTAATAGATTAGACTTAGTCAAATAATAATAATAAAAAATAATAAGCCCCAAGTATCGCCAAGATGATCCGGGAGGGGACAAGTCAAGTGGCTGAAACACTAGCAAGTAATCGTGAGTTTCTTGAGTGGTGAGGTGGGACAGTATTGGAGCAGCCTGCGAACCGAAGTGTGGAGGGTGTCGCTGTGGAAATTGTCAGCCTGCAGCTCAAGTGCATGACTGTCATGGTGCACACACGAGGGAGGATACAGGAACACGCAGACGAGGACTTAAACTCAAATAATAGTCTTTAATCTTGACAAACAAGGCAGGGCAAGACAAAGCTGACATGGACAGAAACACCGGGGAGTAAAGAGTAGACCAGACCAAATCAAACTTAAAAGACAGGACTAATATACACAGGGTAATTAACACATAACGAGACAAACACAGCTGGAAAATACTTAACTAATAATGACATGAAACAAGGACAGGAAACAAACCATATATGGACACAAGAGGCGGGAACACATGACACACACAACAGAACCCTGACAAAACTCCCCCCTCCCGAAAGGCTCGCCCCGAGCCTTAACAGTTCCATCGGGGAGGGGGGGTGGGCGCTCTGGAGGCCCCTCAGGACAAATACGGACAAGAACACAGGACGGGGACCTCCAGAGTGGAACAGACAGACAGGGACCATGGCGGAGCTGGGAGCTCTGGAAGCCATGGCGGTGCAGGGAGCTCAGGAGGCCATGGTGGAGCTGGGAGCTCTGGAGGCCATGGCGGAGCTGGGAGCTCTGGAGGCCATGGCAGATGGTCTTCGGGGGCCTTGGCCTCGGTCCCCACGGCGCGGCCCCTACAGCCGGAACTCTTACTACCCCCCCCCAAAATTTCCCTGGGGAAGTGAGGGGGTATCAGGAGCCCTCCGGGGCTAAACAGACAAGACAGTACAAAACAAGACAGGAACGCCCTCCAGGGCCAGACAGACAGGACAGGACAGCCCACAGGAACCAGAAGCCCTCCTGGGCTGGCTTGGAGGCTGAGGCTTCTTCTGGGCATGACCAGGAGTCAGAGGCCCACACAGGGCCCCTCAGCGACCGCCTCCATATCAGCGACAAGGGGGCAGGCGGCTAGAATGGCCTCCATGGCCACAACAAGAGGCCGCCTGCCCCAGACGAGTCTCCACGGACAAGACAAAGTTATTTAAAATGTTCCTGTGGGCACAACAAGACAGACACACGGCACTCCTGGCCGTGACATGTGGACTTGATCCACGGGGCTAGGGATAGCGGCGGCCAGCGGGCATGAGTCAGCGGCGATCCGGCGGGCTTGAGTCAGCGGCGATCCGGCGGGCATTGAGTCAGAGGCGGGCCGGCGGGCATTGAGTCAGAGGCGATCCGACAGATATCTCCCGCGATCGGCGGGCATGAGGGCATCACGGCCAGCGGACTCGCGGCGATCCCGCCGAACTCCCACGCCGTCTTGCAGTGGGCTATGGCGGGATTACGAGCGGCGGCTTCCTTGCGGCGGGACAGACACAAACAAACAGACTGGAACAAAATAAAACTTTCAAAAATGAAAACAAAACGAGGTGAATGGGCGCCGCTTACGGTTAGGTCTGGTCTTCTGTCACGGTGCACACACGAGGGAGGATACAGGAACACGCAGACGAGGACTTAAACTCAAATAATAGTCTTTAATCTTGACAAACAAGGCAGGGCAAGACAAGGCTGACATGGACAGAAACACCGGGGAGTAACGAGTAGACCAGACCAAATCAAACTTAAAAGACAGGACTAATATACACAGGGTAATTAACACATAATGAGACAAACACAGCTGGAAAATACTTAACTAATAATGACATGAAACAAGGACAGGAAACAAACCATATATGGACACAAGAGGCGGGAACACATGACACACACAACAGAACCCTGACAATGACATGGTCGAAAGAAGGGCAGCAACAAAATAATTGAAATGGTCCAATTTGGTATGTCAGCCACTTGGTGGCACCAAACCCCCACTCAACAACCACTCCGGTGCGGCTGGTCTGGAATAGTAGCCAAAAATTCAAGGGGCTGAGCATGAATGATCTTCTGCTAAAAGGACCAGATGTACTCAACCCCATCAGAGCTGTCTTGCTTCGATTCAGAAAGGGAGTATTTGCTGCTCTTGGAGACAAGATGTACAACTCCGTCTGGCTGGAAGAGCATGAAGTCCACCTTCACAGGTTCCTTTGGAGAGATACTGAGGAAGAAGAAATAGGCGAGTATGCCATCACAAGGGTTAACATCGGAGATCACCCCGCTGGATGTATGCACAATTAGCTATGCGTGAGACAAAGTTTGCTCATTTGAAGGAGGAGTGCCGAGTCCTTCAGGAGGATTGCTATGTGGATGACATCCTTATATCCCACAATGACCAGGAGAGACTGGCCACGATAATGAATGGACTTGAAGAGATTCTGACAGCTGGCGGATTTACACTCAAGCCATGGGTTCGGTCAGGGCAAAGTGGGAGGCAAGTGACTGGTGTGCAAACTCAAGGTCAAGTGATCATATTTCCAAACCAGATGAAAGAGGAAGAAAACAAGGCTTTGGGTACAGGATACTTGGTAGAAGAGGACAAACTCTACATTATGACTTCCGTTAATTTCTCAAAAAGGAGAAAGGAGATGAGAAAATCCACTGGAATCCTTCTCATCCGAGAAGGCTATGGTCCGACCCAGGCTCAAATTTCATTGGAGCTAAACCTGCTCTGGAAGAACTCTACAAGTTCTTGGATAAGCTGCAGAAATCCGAGCTGGAGGGAGAAGCTGCCAGACAGGGTACCGAATGGTACTGGAAAATCCATCCCGCAAGCTCTCCTCATAGGAATGGGGCAGCAGAGGCCGCTGTTCACATTGTAAAGAGAGCCCTTCATAACTTAGGAGGCAATGGGGTTTTCACATGGGGTGAATTCCAAACCTTCCTCTACATGGCAGCCAATTTAGCGAACGAGAGACCTATAGACGCAAGAACCCAGAGCATAGAGTACATCACTCCCAACTCTTTCTTGTTAGGAAAGTCAGGACCAAAATGTGACCCAGGTGATTTTGATTTCGTAGGCTATCCCTACAAAAGATTAAAGATTATCCAGGGAGAAGCCTTAAAAAATGTCATGTGGTGCGACCATGATTTATATTAAAATTAATTTATTTCCTTAACATGCTTAACATTTGTCTTGCTACACTGCAGCATAGTAAAATTATTCTCACACTCCAGTTAATGTTCTGTGATTTTTTTTATTCATCTTGCAATTGTTCCTTTGTTTTTGTTTATGTCCGAGATTTTGCAGTTTAATTCTGCCTATGCAAATTAGCGTAATCTATCCGTGCTGACGTCCAAACTCAGGGCATAGGCTATTACTGTTTCCATATAGAGCAACAATATATAGATATATAGAATATATAGAATCTGAACACTTATCCAAACGTTATTGTTTTCACAAGAAAGCCTTGCATACAAGATGCAAGTGTGAAATAATGTTGTAATTGTAATTTGCTTACAATCTCAGCGTGCACCAGATAAATCAATCGATCAATCATTCAAAATAGCTCAGTTATAAATTAGGGAGATGACCACAAAATGTTGTCATCTGAATGATTGTTCTTGTTGGCATATGAAAGCAATGAATCCAAACCTATGATGAAATTCTAAATTACAGAACTCAAGGCGTTTATCCATTTGTCATAAAGAGCATCAGAGAGTAATAGACGGTGGCTTGTGTCAAAATTGATTGATGGCTTTGACCTTTGTGACCTCATAATAATATTATTAATATCCATATGTGACCTTTGATCTCATAACAAGTTTCAGATGCGAAAATCGGGCAAGCGTGAAGCTCTGGCGTCATCCGGGATGTTATCCGGTCGGTGGAAAAACCATAAATGAGCTGCTGAGGAATGTTTTGAAGATATTATGGAGTGTTTTGAAACTTCCTCATGGGAACATCTGTGTGGGCGCCCCTACCCATCTGCATGTGGTGTCCAATTTCGTTCTCTCTCTCTCTCTCTATCTCTATGGGATTTTCTCTATGGAAAAAAAAACAATAAAAAAAAAAAAATAAATAAAAAAAACAATAATGAACGATCAATATTAAAAAATCATGAGAACATATCACAATATGTGTACCTGCAATATATTCTGTTGAATAAAAATTATTTAAATAAAATAAGCTATCATTGAGAAGGGATAAAAATGCTTAGCTTAACGAATGAAATGGTTAAAAAATATAAATTGCCTTACATTTTCCAAGAGCAAAAGATTTCCTCCTTTTGCGAGGATGACTATTCTTTGAATGATATGAATACAAAAATGGTCACTTTAATTCTGTATCTCATTCTGTCTCTCTTTCTCTGCCCGCCCCTCTTTTTCTTTGTGTGTGTGTGTGTGTGTGTGTGTGTGTGTGTGTGTGTGTGTGTGATACAGCCGAAACCCGAGAGCCGTGGGTTTTGTCAGCGTAAATACGGTTTGTTTTAAGAAGGCTGTTTAAATAACAGTTCTAGGAGCTTGTACATCTGTTTTGGTTCTAACCGTACTATTTGAATTATGTCTCTAGACACGCTCACGGTCAATTTAGCGTTTCCTAAGCTTACAAAGGAACTAACAGTCACCATCTATCAATTTTATGGGGTTTTACACATGCTGCTATCCTCTTAAACCTTATAGAATTTCAGAACCTGATTATGTACGGTGTTTTCGCATAAGGTATCGTGTTTTTTACGGTCTAACATCACACATTACTCACGGTCTCTGTTATTTTTCAGATACAGAGCGGAAGAGTCATTTTGAGGAGGATTCGTTGTTATTTAAAATACTAATAAAATATTTAAACAATGAACGTTTAATTATTTAATTTCTATATCATATTATTTCATTTATTTAAATTATAACTCTATTCCGATGTGTTAGCCTTACACTATTAAATATATATGTTTCATGTATTTAATTGAATATCGTTGCTTTTTTTTTATCATGACATAGGGGAAAGCGTTTCATTTTTTTAAACAAAATTACTCATATATTTATCTGTGATTTCTTGCAAATGCACAAAAGACGATTTGCAAGTTGTTTGGAGGGTTTGTAATAGAGCACGAGCGACCCCTGCTGTTCACACTCAAAATCACTTCTCTCTAGCAAAATATATTATTCTTAATTCCATTTATTCAGGTAGAAATATTAAAACATTGTATTAACATATTACAACAAGTTATATATCTTTTTTGTTTCATGTTAAAATTAGTATCCGTGACATTAGTGGTTTAAATATTTCAAAAACCTACACAAATAATGTAAAGATCTTTTTGTTTAATCAGTTTACCAGACGAACTCTCCAGGGATCAATAAAATTCACAGTACCGGCTTTAAATACCCATAAAATTTTTAGGAGAGGTCAGTTACACAAGACTCTCCTAACTTTGGAGCTCTTCACATTTTGGCAATTCTTGCACATTTTTTTTCAGAAAAATGGACAACAACGGTAAGTTATATTTATTTTCCTCGAAAACCGATGCCACTCTTTTTAAATGTTGTAGTTAATACTCTTTAAAAGCATAGTATATTTTCAACCGAGCTCTATTGATTTAAACTATTTTAACAGTTTTCACATTATAGGGTTTTTAAACGTGGAGCGAATTGCATTTAGCCAAATTGATTCATGTAAGTCTTTTCTGATATTTTGATATGTTTATACACACACACACTGATCATTTTAAATATTTAAATGAAAATGATTTCTGGTTTATTTTAGTGGCTGCACAGCTGATGAGAGAACAAGCTTCACAAAACGGTAATATAATCATCTATTGAAACTTAATTTTGACTATCTTGTTAAAGTTCGTGATACTATGTGCTTGCTAAAATTCTGTTGATGATGAGGTTCTGTTTAGCCGCGAGTCTGATGATCTTTTGATAAAAAATGATTTGATGTTATTTTATTTATTATTTATTTTTTAGATATTATTGATCTCACTCAGGACAACAATGAGGGTGATGAACAGGCCGATCCGAACTTTTCTGACAGCGAACGGAGTAGC
This sequence comes from Schizothorax lantsangensis, assembly GCA_027422415.1. Lineage (NCBI taxonomy): Eukaryota > Metazoa > Chordata > Actinopteri > Cypriniformes > Cyprinidae > Schizothorax > Schizothorax lantsangensis. Next base: position 71,134 of record JAPDDO010000303.1, read on the forward strand.
GGCGTGCGTAGTCCCTTGAAAAAGAAAAGGAATGTAGCATGCGTTTTTCCAACTCAGAGAGAAGAAGTTGCACATCATGGTAAGAGACCAATGTATTTTCATCATTATTATTATTATAAATTCTGTGAACCATGTGAAATGCTAGATCGTTTTTTATGTATATATCTTCAAGATGTCTATAACGATATTTAAGCTAATAATGCACTTTTAAATACTTTTGATATTGATATGTAATATTTACATAAGCTCAATAGATAGTTATATATTTTTGAATAAATGTTTCATTTGGTAAAGGCGGATGAAACCTTATGTTACTTTGGCGACCTCTGGTGGCTGAAATTTGGTAGTGCTTTTTTATTTTATTTAAATTTTTTAAATGGAAACCATGTCTCAGCCTTGTCATTATAAATTAGAGCTATCTATTTATATTTTTTAAATTATTTGGTTTTATCTCACAATAATCTGAATAGTAATTCTCGCTTTATTATTCTTAATATGTCAATAATTTATGTTTATTCTATACAGATAGAACTACAGAACCTACGAGCGAATTAGTGCCTGGTGAGAATCTCGAATTATATTTAATAAAAGAAAAAATGTGTTCACGTCATAAATACAAAATCTTTTAAAGTGTTGGCAATGTTTTTTTAATTTTATGATTTATTCTGTGCAGACACATCATCAGAAGCTGACATATCTGACGACGGTGGAGATCCTGATAATGAAATAATTCCTGGTGAAAATCTCAAATGATATTTAATAAAGAAAAATGTGTTTACATAACTACAAAATCTTTAAAGTGATGGCAATGTTTCTAATTTTATGATTTATTCTGTGCAGACACATCATCAGAAGCTGACATACAGTGTCCTCCACTAATATTGGCACCCTTGGTAAATATGAGCAAAGGCGGCTGTGAAAATAAATCTGCATTGTTTATCCTTTTTATCTTTCATTCAAAAAATTCACAAAATTCCAACCTATCATTGAAGTAAAACAATTGAAAGTGGGGAGAAAATCTCATTGTGAAATAAATGCTTTCTCTAGTTCATGTTGGCCACAATTATTGGCACCCAATTATTGCAACGTCATTTTCCCAAGATAACAGCTCTGAGTTTTCTCCTATAATGCCTGAAGAGTTTGGAGAACACCTGATAAGAGATCAGAGACCATTTTCTTCATACAGAATCGCTCCAGATCCTTCAGATTCACAGCTCCATGTTAGTACTTCTTCTCTTCAGTTCACCTCACTCATTTTCTACAGGGTTCAGGTCAGGGAACTGAAATGGCCAGCAGAAGCTTGGTTTTGTGCTCAGTGACCCATTTTTGTGTTGTTTTTGAGGTTTGTATTTGGATTATTGTACGGTTGGAAGATCCAAACATGGCCCATTGTAAGATTTCTAACAGAGTCAGTCACTTATTGATTTTTTTATCTGTTGGTATTTGATAGAATCCATGATGCCATGTGTCTAAACCAATGTCCAGGACCTCCAGCAGAAATATAGGCCCACAACATAAAAAATACAGCAGTATATTTCATTGTACACATGGGGTACTTTTTATCCCTGTGTGCACCAAACCCATCTTGAGTGTTTGCTGCTAAAAAGCTCATTTTTTAGTTTCATCTGAGCATAGAAGCCAGTCCCATTTGAAGTTCCTGTCGTGTCTGACAACTGAATATGCTGGAGATTGTTTTTGGATGAGTGAGGAGAATTTTTCTTGAAACCCTCCCAAACAACATGTGGTGATGTAGGTGCTGTTTGACAATTTTTTTTTTGGTTTTCTGCCCCCGAGACTCAACTATTTTCTACAATTCTCCAGCTGTGTTCCTTGGAGAGTCTTTAGCCACTCAAACTCTCCTCCTCACCGTGCATTAGGACGATATAGACACACGTCCTCTTCCAGACAGATTCGTAACATTTTATGTTGATTGGAAATTCTTAATTATTGCCCTGATGGTGGAAATGGGAATTTTCACTGCTCTAGCTCTTTTCTTAAAGCCACTTCACTAATTTGTGAAGCTCAATTATCTTTTGCTGCACATCAGAAATATATTTTTTGTTTTTTCTCATTGTGATGGATGATTAAGGGAATTTGACCTTTGTGTTCCTCATATTTATAATCCTGTGGAACATAAAGTCATGGCTGGACAATTTCATCCTCCTAGTCACCCTGGTGTGCTAAAAAATGTAAATATGATTGGGAATATACTTCAGAGATATTTTACTCATAAGAATTTCTAGGGGTGCCAATAATTGTGGCCAACATGAATTGGAGAAAAACATTTATTTCATCATGAGATTTTCTCCCCATTTTCAATTGTTTTACTTCAATGATAGGTTAGAATTTTGTGAATTTTTCGAGTGAAAGATCAAAAGGATAAACAATGCAGATTTATTTTCACAGACACATTTTCTCACATTTATCAAGGGTGCCAATATTAGTGGAGGGCACTGTATCTGTTGATGTCGATGACCCCGAGAATGAAATAATTCCTGGTGAGAATCTCAAATGATATTTAATAAAAGAAAAAATGTGTTCACGTCATAACTACAAAATCTTTAATGCGCTGTCAATATTTTTAAATTTCTGTTTACTTTATGCAGACAGACGCCCCGACAGGGAGGACGATGTGACTAACTGGACCGAGACCCAGCTGCATGAGTGGGAGAGATCTTCGTGGAGCAGCGTCAGTGACAATAGAGTGAGAGAAAGAGGACGTCAAACCCCATTCGCTTTTCAAGAGCATGCTGGGGGCGCAGAATTGGTAGCGGAAGATCACCAGACTGATGAGCAGGGTGTGAATAGGTATCTGATACGTACCATTATTAACAGACTCGATTCACAGCGTGAAGAAATTTACAACAAGCTCAACGATCAGCATGCATCCATTTATAACAAACTGAATGAGCAGCATGCTGCAATATGTACAACACTGGCTGCTTACTTTAATGAAATTCATATTCGAATGAACAGACAGGATAACGAAATTCGAGAGATAAAAGAGGTTTTATATCAGCAGCATCAGGCATCGGAGGTACGACTCCATGGTTTGCAAGCATGTGTACTTGAGAATTTTGTAAGTGTTCACAATGCGCTGCAAACACAGCTGAGAGAAAGAACGCTGATTGTTAATTTGCTTTGTTCAATCAATAGCAGTCTACAACCTCGATAGAGGGTGCTCTGTAACCATCTTCTATATTTGTACGATGCTGTTGCCATTTGTATTTTCCATAGAATTTGATATATTTTGTATCTCTTAGTGTTTTGTTAGCATTTCTAACTTTGAACTCCCTGTAACCATCTTCTATATATATGTCATCTATATATGTATAAGACAACCATTTTGTTTTGTAGTTCTTTTGTATGATGCGGCCATCTTGTTTGTAGCCATATTGTATAAGACAACCATTTTGTTTTGTAGTTCTTTTTGTATGATGCAGCCATCTTGTTTGTAGTCAAATGTATACGACAACCATTTTGTTTTGTAGTTCTTTTGTATGATGCGGCCATCTTGTTTGTAGTCAAATTGTATAAGACAACCATTTTTGTTTTGTAGTTCTTTGTATAAGACAACCATTTTGTTTTGTAGTTCTTTTTGTATGATGCGGCCATCTTGTTTGTAGTCAAAATGTATAAGGCAACCATTTTGTTTTGTAGTTCTTTTGTATGTTTGTAGGCATATGCGGTTTCCATAGGGTAGCTATCTTTTCGCCAATATTATCGCTGTTGTATGCATAGGTGTGTATATATATATATATATATATATATATAAAATCATAAATAAAAGAATATATATATATAAATATATATATATATATATATATAATTACAATGGATGTTGAAAATGTACATAGTTGTCATTCAGACCAATCTCTTTCAGACCTGTTACAGAATGCCATAGAAACGCATACAGAGACGCCCAGTAACTTGTGTGACATATTACAACGATTGTTAGCTTTTTATCCGAATTCCACAGAAATGTCATTTAATAATGATCAGACCCAAAATAGATACGATTTGCAACGATTAGAAATGGAAATAGAACAAAGTCTAAACGCTGATTTGTGCATTCTTTTGCAGACCATGATAAATAGACGCGGCCAGCAGCTATGGCAAAACAGCGTACAGAGCGGAGGTATATTAGCCGATTCCGACAGTACCACCGAGCAGCACTGCAACACTATGCGTTCGTCAGCTATCTCCGCAGGTAATAACGATGCAGAGCGGCCATCAGCATCACATGCCGAACCCCCTTCTGATGTCGTACGACCATCGACTAGCGCTATGCCTAATAACCATGAACCGCGCCCTTCAGACGAGACAGAACCGAGTCAAATTAACATTGACGCACTGATACGCCACGGAGGAATCGTAAACGGTTATTACGTGACACCTAGGCCTCGATTTAACAGCGTGGAATTGCGAAGGACTATGAATATGCGTGAAATAAGGTCTACGGATTTAGCCTCGTACCACATTTTGTTACAGGAAAAAATTGAGGAAATTGCATCGTTTGCCAGACGTATCGGTGGGGACTCTAGCGTTATTAATTTAACGATGAATGGTGAAGGACTCAAGGCCCCCGTCAACGCCGTTTTAACACCCGGTAATAATTACGACGTTAATCTTTTTACCGAACAAATTGAAAAAAATTTACAGAGCGACGATCAGTTATTGTCAGACGATGCTGTCGAGATCGAAGTTGATGTGGCCATGAACAGACAAGGCGGAGGTCAAAGGCGTAAACTCACAGATATTCCTCTTCAGCAGGTGATTAAACGAAAAAAGATGAGTTTATTTGTGCCCCTGAATTCCGATAATAATAATTTATGTTTTTCGATCTGTCTCGCACGTTTTCTCGATCCACAATTACCCGAGAGCGAATTAGAAAGTCAGGCGACCGTGATCCACAATGATGCAGGCTTTTCGATCCAAGACAAGATCGGTCTTCATGATATAGCGAGGTTTGAAAATCAGTTAGATATCAAAATCGTTGTTTTTTACAGGACAACGCAGGCGCGTTAGAAACGTTCAAAAATCATGGCGAATTTCATCCTAAAACCATGTTTCTTTATTTACACGACGAGCATTACTACATGATTCTGAATCTGACTGCGTTCATAGGGGCCAGCTACGTGTGTCAATTCTGCTATAAAGGCTACGAGAAAATTCGAGATCACCATTGTAAACACGTCTGCAATGTATGTTTCGATCGAGATTGTTTCAAATACCCTAAAAAAAACGTTCACTGCCCCGATTGTCTGCGCTATTGTAATTCAAGCTACTGTTACGACATGCACAAGAAGACTCCGCCCAGCAAAGAGAATCCCCCTTGCGATGTTATAAAATATTGCAAGCTATGTAATAGACGGTACGACATTAAAGGTGCCGGTGATGGACACAAATGCGCACCCTACCGATGCTGCAATTGCGGAGAAGTGTTGCACGACCATGGGTTACATGACTGTTACATTCAGCCCCAACCGCCCAAGGAACCTAGCAAAAAATACATTTTTTATGATTTCGAAACTCGTTATGAAAACGGGAGACACGTTGCTAATTTTGTTTGCGCTATCACTTTTGAAGGCGAACGATTTGTTGCCGAAGGCACCAACTGCGTGGAACAACTGATCAAACGGTTCAGACAGCCCCGATACAAAGGCTGCTGTTTCATAGCCCATTGCGCATCCAGATTCGACTCTTTTCTAATTCTCGAGTATTTTTGCAAAGCAGGGATTACTCTCGACATCATCATGCAAGGATGTAAATTCATTTTCATGTACGACGAAGCTTTTGCTCAGCGATACATAGATAGTTACAGCTTTATCCCGATGGCCCTGTCTAAGACGCCCGCGGCTCTAAACCTGACCACAACGGAAAAAGGTTACTTCCCCCATCATTTCAATAGACCTGAAAATGCAAATTATGAGGGTCCTTACCCTGACAAAAAGTTTTACGGGTATGAAAACATGTCGGATAAAGACCAGGCAAAGTTTGATGCATGGTACAGCACGGTCTCTGGTAAATTCTTCCGTTTCAGGAAGGAACTACATGTGTACGGGGTGAACGACGTCGTCTTATTACGTGAAGCCTGCATGAAATACCGAGAAGCGTTCATAGACTGCACCGAACTTGATCCATTCAACTTTACCACGCTCGCGAGCTGTTGCATGGGGGTCTTCAAATCGCATTATCTCAACAGAGACACGTTGGCTCTGACGCATAATAACATGTACGTCCAGCACAGCAAGACTTACTCTAACACGTCAATTGAATGGCTCGAGTATGTGAAAAAGACCCGAAACATAGACCTTCACCACGCGCTAAATCACGGTGAAGTGCAGATCGGTCGTTACTTTTTAGATGGCTACTACGAGCAGGATGGGGTGCGGTACGGGTTAGAATACAACGGCTGTTTATTCCATGGTCATGAATGCCGCTTCGAGCCTCATAAAACCCACCCTTTGTCAGGCATACCTTTTGGCGTTCTCAGAAGACGATTTGACAACAAGGTCGAAATTCTGCAAAACGCGTATAACTTGAAAATAGAGATCCTTTGGGAGTGTGAATGGACCAAAATGAAACAGACCGACCCCTCGGTGATGGAGTTTATGAGTACTTATTCGGCTCCAGAGAGACTGAAACCTAGAGAAGCACTTTTTGGCGGAAGAACTAACGCGTACAAACTCTATCACAAAACGACCGACGGGGAGAAAATAAGCTATGTTGATTTCACCAGTTTATACCCCTACTGCCAAGCTAGAAAAAACTATCCAATCGGTCACCCTCAAATCTTTTATAACGATTTTGAACCGATTGAAAATTATTACGGACTTATCAAGGCCGTTGTGTACCCCCCTCGCAAATTACTTCACCCTGTACTGCCTTACAGATGCGGAGGAAAACTCATGTTCCCCTTATGTCGTACCTGCGCGCACACCGAAAACCAGACGACGAGCTGCAGCCACACGGATGAGGAGAGGGCTCTCTCGGGGTGTTGGGTCAGTATCGAGCTTTTAAAAGCGATCGAGATGGGGTATGTCGTGGCCAAAGTCGATGAAGTTTGGCATTTCCCGCAACGAACGGATAAGCTGTTTTGCGATTATGTGAAAAAGTTTTTATGTTTGAAACAGCAGGCGTCCGGCTATCCGTCAAACGTGATCACGGATGCCGACAAAGCGTCTTACATACGGGAATATTACGAAAAAGAGGGAATTCGTCTCGACCCTGAAAAAATCAGTCACAACCCTGCTCAGAGGTCTATAAACAAGCTATTGCTTAATAGTTTATGGGGGAGATTCTCTATGAGGGAGGATTTAGCACAAACCATGCTCGTGAAAGACCCTGAAGATTTCACCAGTATCGTTTTTGGTAAAACCGATACCCTGAAATTTTTCACATTCGTCTCAGATGATGTCGCTCTTGTCCAGTGTCGCCCCCCCAAAGGGGATGTCAGGCAGACACATGACATTAACGTGTTTATAGGAGCATTTACGACTGCTCACGCTCGACTGGAGTTGTACGACCTGATGGACAAACTCGGCGACCGTGTTTTATACTCGGACACAGACAGCGTAATTTTTGTGTCTAGGGATGGCGACTGGATACCTCCTCTGGGGGATCATTTGGGGGAGTTGACGGACGAAATAGGGGGCGACGACTACATCACCGAGTTCTGTTCTAGCGGACCGAAATCCTATGGTTACCGCACTGCCAAAGGAAAAGCGTGCATGAAGGTTAAGGGTATAACTCTGAACGCTAAAAATGCCCAAGCTATCCGCTTAGACTCCCTGATTGGTCTGGTTAACAGCTATGTGAGGTCTAACGATGATACGCAATACATCCTGGCTCGTGCTGAAAATATTGTGAGAGATAAAAAGCATCTCACGCTGCACAACAAGTCAGTCGACAAAAGGTTCAAGGTGGTGTATAATAAGCGCAGGCTTTTACCCGATTTCAATACTCTTCCTTATGGCTACTGATTCGATGATGCCTAGAGGAGTGCGGGATGCTTCTGAATTTGACTTTAGGCTGCAACACCCTTTCTCATGTGTGATAAGTGGCCCGTCCAATAGCGGGAAAACCTATTTTGTAAAACGTCTGATGGAAAATGGTTTAAATATGATTTCAAAAAAAATTGAAAACATTGTTTATATTTACAATTGTTGGCAACCTCTGTATGATGAACTGCTTAAATTGTACGACATTAAATTTGTTGAAGGAATACCAACGTCTCTGAATGATGATCAATTACTCCCTGTCAACAAAGCTAATCTTCTGATTTTGGACGACATGATGAGTGAAGCTAGCGGGAAGTCCAAAAAGTCTTCACTCAGTTTGTACACCATCGTAATCTTAGCGCTATTTATATCGTACAGAATTTATTTGCTCAAGGTAAATCGAGCAGGACCATCAGCTTGAACACAAATTATTTAATTTTGTTTAAAAACCCCCGGGACGCTAATCAAGTGATGGTGTTGGGGAAGCAAATGTATCCGTCCAATGTGAAATACTTTATGGAGTGTTATCAAGACGCTACCAGCCAACCTTACGGATACCTCATGATAGACTATAAAGCGAAAACGCCCGAACAGTACCGGCTCAGAACGGGGTTGCTTTCCGATCGCCAAGTGATCTACATCCAGAAAAGAAGAGCGTGATCATTCGTCATGTCCGCCAAACTTTGTAAACACCTACCTCTGTTAAAGATGTTACATAAAGCGACGCCTAAACAAAGACGTCTTATTTTACAGTCGTCATCCGACGAACTCATTTTAACACTTTGCGAAGTAGCATTAAACATCCTTTATGGTACGATTCCGATCAACCGACAGCAGTACCAAAAACTTAAAAGGAGAAAATCGGAAATTAAATTTCTCGCCAATAAGAAAATCGGTATAACAGCCAAGAAACGCGTTTTCAAACAGAAGGGTGGTTTTCTTCTACCCCTCCTAAGTGTCGCGGTACCATTTATTTCCAGCTTAATAGCATCTAGACAGGGATGAACATGGAGTACTCCGAGAAGATGTATCTTGTTCCCCAGAACCAACTGGAAATGTTAAAATCCGGAACCCCTCGCGAGAACATTCAACAGGTCGTAGAGAATAACCTGGATACGGCCATAAGAAATATTTTACTCAGGACCGATTTAGATCAACGTGAAAAAGTCAAACTTTACTCAAACATCCTAACGAGGTTTTTAACGATCGTAAAACAAGGGGATCGCGAGAGCGGGGTTTTAACCCTCTCGTTACCAAATTCCGATGCAGGACATAAAGATGTTCGGCCCAATACCTCGGCCGAAGATGACGAGGGTTCAGAAGACGTCGTAGACGAAGTTCTGAAGAACGTGCCGGTGAGAAGCATGAAAAACAGTCGATACATATTAGACAAAATGTCTAAAGCTAAAGGACTCAGCGCTTGGAACGAATCGGGCGAATTTGTGTTTAAGGGTAAAGCCGTACCAGGATCCCACATGCTCGATTTGCTAAAAAATGTTACAGCGCCGCACCAGGTCCGGGATGACCGAAGACCTCTAGGATGGTCGGAGTTTCTGCAGGCATTTGCCGAATTAAACATACCGTTTTCTACCGTGCCGAATAATCATGTTAGACGCGTGATTAGTTCTTTAAAAAGCAGACCTGGAACTATCGCATACACCCCAGAACCCGAGCGTCCTTCTAAAAAGACGGTCAAAAAGAGAATTTCACGAACTACGACTCTGAGGACGGATGAACCTGCGTTCAAATCACCGACTATCGATCGAAGACCGTGGTTAGAATTTTAACGATCTTTAAATGCTGTGTATGCCTAGGGAATGAATATTTTTTAATAAATGTCTGTAAAACTGATGTCGGCTTTAAGAGTCTTTATTTACGCTCAAACAAACATAGAAGAATTACACGTCTGCACACAATGAATACACGGAAACATTTTTTCATTACAAACATTAGATCTAAGTCTTTTCACAAAGAGCGACACCATTTTATCATTTTTAATATAATCGTCACTGTACAATTTCATCACGTGGTTATAGTCTCGACCCTTGGCTAAGTGATATAGGAAAAACACACAGTGCTGCCCGCATACATCCGAAGTAAAATCCTGGACCCGTTTGGTAGAATATAACACGACTGGGGCGTTAGATATTAAAAAGTTTTTGATGGATGTTGGAAAGCGATCGCTGTCAGGAGCGTTGCCAAAGCTATCGAAAAAACATCCGGAACCCTCTCGAGATAAATAAGCGGCGACCCAGTGTTCCCCCGGCAGGTCAGAAGGGTCTGTGTTAACGATAGCCAGCGCCGGTAATGTCTTTAAAGGCCTTTCAGGCAGGTGATCGCTCGGAAGAACTCCGAGAAAATGTGTGTTGCACGAAATTTTGTCCATAATAGCAGCGAGTTGTACCGTGTTCATTTTTCTACTCAGTAGTAATCGACCAGGACCTGTCTGCGGTTAGACACTTCGATGATGCTGTCAAACACGGCGTAAACGATGAGATTAATAGTATGCGTCAGCGGTTGTCTGAAACGTGCTTCGAGTCTGATATTCCCGGACTTGATGAGCGATATGTGCTGACCACAGTCTTCGTCAGGCGTGAGGTTAAAGGCGTAAAGCGAATAACCTCTCAGAAAATCATCCCTGTTGATAGAGAGAGCCTGATTTTTAAGATGTCTCCCGGTAGCGGTCGCCAGCTGATAAAATTCACGTACGGCTGCTCCTGAGGCGAAGTCTGGTTGTAGAGGCTTGGCGGGGAATTGCTGTCCGTCTACGTAGACGGCCAAGAACTCCAAATCGTAATGCTTGAACGCAAACGGGTTTTTATCGTAGGATCCGGTGAACGCGTCGTTATCCACCATAGCCAGGATGATAGATTTTGGTAACGTCCCCAAAAACAAGTTTTCTTGATTTGATACGCGGTACCCTGCAGGTATGGAGAAATTTTTTAAGCAGACTCTATCTATGGGGTACTTGGCCGTGGTCGAGAGCAAGGCCTGGGCATGCGCCAGTCTCACGGGTGGCGATACTGACACTTTCTTGACAAAAAGGGATGCTGACACGATATTTAATTTGTAGGCATCATCGCTCATTAGACAGAATTCGTCTTTGCCTCTGATCATTCGTATTTTTATGTCGACGCCGTTTAGCATTAATTTTTCTTGAAAGAAAATGTCGCTGTGAATAGGCGCCAGCAGCTCCACAACCCTGCTCCCGGTAGTGTAGAGCGATCTCTTGGTCAGACCCGCATTACGACCCACAGGATCGGTTTCGTCCATGTGACCGGCTGTGTCTTTGAAAAACAGTCCGGCTGAGAAAAGCGATTCCAGCGCATCTTTACTGTAGTTGATAAGACTCTCGATGATACATCGGTAAGGGTAAGTGCTTGAGCTCTGAGATATCAATCGATCACCGAGACTGACGTCGACTTGTGAAAATATAGTAGCTCCGGGGTAATTGATTAGGGCTACCTTTGCGGGGTCTGGGATGTCGCCTCCATTAGGTCTTGTGATTTTAAGACGCAGAAACAACAACGTGTTATTTAGGTCTATGTAATCTTCGCCGGTTCCTGCGATAAAAAACTCCAAAGGTGACGAGTCCGATATAGCCGATAAAGGAGCTACTTCTAAATAGGAGTTTTTCTCGATAACCGTCTGCGTCATAGGGACTGTAAACAAATCCAACTCGGATTTAATACACTCTCCCGACATGCGGTGCAGTAACGCCATGCTAGAATATGGTTTTTACGGGTCTCTTAACAGCTACACGTCGCTTCGCAGTCTTCTTACGCTTTCTGCGTGTGTCTGAGACCTTCTTGGGACCGCGCTTTGTTTTCTTTATTGTCTGACCACGCCTCCTTATACCCGGAGGTTTAGACGTTCTCTTACGAGCCATGACCATAAGCCCCGACCCGTCTTGAGCTTTAGAGTTATCGTTATAGGATCTTGACATCACATTTGAGACGACGTCGGTTGCTATATTTTTAGCGGCCGATTTTAAGTGAGGTTTAGCGATGCTGAACCCTCTTTTTAACAACGGTACGGCCAACCTAAACAGACCTCTGAAAAGACCTCCTAGACCGGCTCCGTACATAACGGCTCCACCCGCATATCCAGGTAGACCACCGCCAGCCTGATTTCGATAATAGTCGACGTAATCAGCGGCATTCATCCCGCGCGGGTTGTAATAAGACATTCTTAAAGCACAGATTGTTTCACAGGCCTAAAGTGTAGTTTTACAACGACTTTCCCGTAAGAAAATGGTATTTCGCGGTTTTGGTCGTCCTTTAATTCTACGGAGATGTCCGTGATGAGCGACTTGTTGACCGATACGTAATGGGGTTTTTCGTATCTAACACTGATGGCATCATTGTCACCCCTCTTTATATGTACGCATCTTAAAAGGGGGACGTACGAATCGCCGACCGATTGGTATTCGATAAGGTCGGTATAAACGTACATCGTGTAGAAACCCCGGTTGATATCGGCTTGGTGAGGAGCTTCCGTGATAACGCTAGTTGTAAAATCAGCTTTTTCGTGATAGGCCGAACGTCCTAAAGCCTCGCCGGGTTTCATGCCTAAAATAGCGGCTAGTTTCCCGTAGAAGCTTACCGAAATGTTGGGCTTTGCGACCAGTTGGGTTTTGTTTTTTAATTTATCGTAACCTATTACAGCCGTTGGCCCGACAATCGCATTTATCGCACTGATCACAGCACGAACACTCTCATAGTATCCCCCGCTTATTTGGAGATTCCTCGATACGGACATTCCCGGTAGCTTTTTAAACACGACTTCGCCGGGTTTATTCGCGTGCTTCTGGGATGGGGCTGGGTAGATGTGCAGGCTGAAAGTCCCATCGTCATCGTTGAAGCTGTACCAGCTTCTAGGATATTCAATCTCAGCAAGTCCCACTTGCCACTCTCCTTTCAGGTTTATAGTCTTTGCTAACCTGGTCGTATAACTAGATATGCGATTTTCAGGATAAACAGACAAAGAAGCGTTGCACGGTAACGTGACGTAGAAACCGCGGTCATCCATGGCAAGTCTTTAATCGAATGATCTCTTTCAGTAAAGGCTTGTGCGTTTTAAGGTTTTTGCAAATCCAACACAGATTTTTTGTCTATATAGCTATTAAATTTCGAAGGCCATCCTAACCATTTCACTAAAACTAGCGTAGATCGCCCCTGTTTTTTCTCCCCTAAAATCTTTTCCACCTTGAATGCCTTGTTTTTGCTCACGATTATTTTTTGTAACTCTTCTTTGTAAAACACTCCGTCGATGACATCGCCGTCATAATCAGACAGCCTGTATACGGGTGGATCACGTGGGATGCACGCGGATATAGTGAAAAATTCTTCGGTGTAGTTCTGTTCATAACCCTTGGCGAACGGTCCTCGCACTTTAGAAATCCTGACGACATCCCCTACTTTGTATTTAAATACGGGATGCTCATTCTTCTTCATACCGCCGTACAGGTTTTGAAACACGACACCTTCATTTTCTTTGTCGACGTACACAGGTCTCATCTTAATACTCCGATGGTAGCTGGTATTGTATCCCTGCATAATATCTTGCAGCACATCTATGTATCTCTGCGAATTTGTAGCTGTTAAAAATCTCCACATTCGACTTTTTAGCGATCTATTAAATCGTTCCACGACGCTGGCCTTCAAATCAGTAGCCGTAGCAAAATGATGTATGTCGTGCTTTTTCATCAAATCTTGAAAATGTTTGTTAAAAAATTCTGTTCCCTTATCCGTCTGCAATTTCTTTGGAACGCGTCCCTCTTCGAGTATAGACTTGAACGCTTTAGTAACCTCGACCCCACTTTTATTCTTTAACGCTCGAGCCCACGCGTACTTGCTAAATACGTCGATGCATGTCAACAAATATTTATTATTAGCATTTTCCTTGGAATAGGCGGCCATGTCGACGAGATCCGCTTGGAACTGCGTATCGATCCCGTACACCACGACTCTATTACGTTTGTAGTTTATAGGGGCCGTTCTGTGGAGCGTATACGCATCCTCCCCAGCCAACCAGTCCGTGACCTGTTTATCAGTCAGACGGACTCCGGTATCCTTTAAGACCGCGTCTTTTAACCGTTTTTTACCTCCTAAAGAGCCGGGGTTGGCAGGTGTGTAATAAACGTTTTTCATGAGCTCAGACATGATGTTATCGTTTCAAACCTCCTCAAAAGAATAATACGTACATGCGTTACGTTTCAGTCTTTTATTAAAAAATGATAAAGAGGTGGAATTAGAAATTGGTTACATAGTGACAAGAAAAAATGATTACATAGTGACAATAATATATTTAAAATTGGTTACATAGTGACCAGAATATATTCAAATTGGTTACATATGTCTACATAATAATACAACCGGCGTTACATACTATCTAGCCAGTAAAGACAATTTACACATGCCGTATAGCTGCGATCTAGTATGTAGTTTACCAGAATTTCAACCATTTCGCAAACCTTGTTTTTCTCATTTTTTGAAACAAGCTTCACACATACATCGGTTACATACGTACACATACAAAGGACTTCGCTAACTCCTATCTCTTCATCGGCTGTAGATATCTCATCTAGAATTTTTCTGAGCATTACAGAGGGCGGATCATTTCTGTTTGCACACATGTCAGTCAATTCGGACCATGAGTCGGTCAGACCTCTTACAACGGCCATTTGTTTCTTGAGATTTTTTATACGTCTCGTTTGCCTCTCGTAATCTTTCTCCGGATCGCACGCATGCTCGATGACCGTGAGCATCATTTCGGTCAACTGTTCTTTATAACGGGGGGTAAATGATATGTCTCTGAAAAAATTGATTCTGCTACACACAGACCCCATGTCGGCACGATCACGTTCTGGGGGCGGACGCGCTGCTTTGCCAGAGATCCACGGCGTCGTAAACGACTTTCTTGTAGGAATCGTCCAACAGCTTTGCCCTGATTTCTTGCAGCTTTGCGACGATGAATGGTTCGTCTCTTAATTCGTGCAGGATAGCGCCGGTGGTTCCTTGAATCCTCAGAATATGTTGTTGGTCGTTAATCCGTAGCGTCGTAGAGTGAAGTCGATAATGGTCTGAAGATCGGGTTTGAACAATTTGCGGCACAGTTCATCAAAGCGCGAGTCGAAATAGTAGGCGGTAGGCTCAAACAGACAGGAATGTTGCAGTTGGCTCGGGTGGTCCGTCGCACACCCCTCGCACTCTTCCCTCAATTTGTTGTCGATGATGTGCTGCAGAAGCAGCACGATCGTGGCTTTTATGATTCTGAACCCCTTTCCGTTGAAGCAGCCGTCTGTGGTGTCGAACCCTGTGTGGGCCGATGTGGTACACAGATCCTTTAGGTAGTTCAGGTTGCGATATCCGAGATCCGTGCAGAATTTATCCAAGCATTCTTTGCGCAGGCCGGATGAGCGGGTATTGTCTGTCGAAAGATAATCGACAGCATTATCATCAGAAGCTTTGAGGTTGAAAGGAGCATAATCGCACTGTAATCCGTTGTCTTGAGACATGTTGGAAATGTGATGTGGGGAGGAACGACTTACTGTTCTTTATAATGTCTGTAGTGGATGGGCGGGGACGGTAACGCCCCATCATGGGGGTATCTCTCGGGGTGAAACAGCTGCGTTTTCATTTTGTTGTATCCGTCACGTATGTCACACCATCTAAACATTTTGTTTACGACAGAAAAATGTGCACTCAGCAGATGCAGATCACGCCACTTGAACAAAAATCGAAGGGTGAACATTTCGTGATATTCTTTATGCAGGTCGCTAAGCTTTGTCTTGTCTTCACAGATGAATATGTACACGCAGTCGTCCGGGTTCTTTTGAGTGTGGTCGCCGACCACTCGATACCGGATATTTGGAGCTACCCCGTCCCACTCCCCGACGTACAAAGGCTCTTCTCCACAATCGTTCAGATCTTTCCAGATACGATTGAAAAATAATTGCCAATCTTTTTCAGGAAATACCAGGCAGGGATCTTGATCCTGTACAAATTCGTTGGTTTCGTCAGATGTGTAGAGTGTAACCGTACGTGCCGATTTGTGAAATATGTACCCGAATATGCGACCGCTGATCAGTAAAAATTCGTCTTTCACACAGTCCGAATTTTCTGCCAAGCACAAATTACTGTTGTACGGCTTTCTCGGTGCCAAAGTCAGATTTTCCATCATCTCTTCATTCCATTCCTTCTCAGGAGTTTTAGGTGAGTATGTGACATCCATGTCTATGCATTTCACAGCTCTTTTCTGATTTCCTACAGAAATACCAGGGTCTATTTATCTAGGCGATCCTTGGATTGCAACCGGACACGTGGTCCACAGATGGGCAATACCCCCACCGGATGAGCATAA
>JAPDDO010000303.1:92500-95000 GCA_027422415.1 Schizothorax lantsangensis
AGTTTTTATTTTATAGTAACTTTTTATGGTTTTGGGTAATTGTTATAATAAACAATAAATAAATAACTAAAATATGTAGGATATTATTATTTTTAAATACCAATAGTTTTTTTTAGTAACGTAGGATTATTGCAATTATAACATTTAATTTTTGATATACTGAAAATAATAAAATTCATATTTTGATTATTATTAATATTATTATTGTTGTTGTCTCACTTTTAGTTTTAAAGTACAATTACTGCAAAAGTAAATATCAATAGTGTTTTTTTTCTTTTAATTGTTATTTAAATAATAAAATAAAATGTATTATTATTATTTTTCTACTAAATACTGACATTTTATTTTACAGTTCAATATGAATAGCATGTTTCTAGCATGACTAGCAAGTGACTAGCATGTTGCTAGCATGATTAGGAAGTATCTAGCATGTTGCTAGCATGATTAGCAAGTGACTAGCATGTTGCTAGCATGATTAGCAAGTATCTAGCATGTTGCTAGCATGATTAGCAAGTGACTAGCATGTCGCTAGCATGTTTCTGTTGATTGAGTCTTAAGGCTTAATTAACATTAAGATTAATAGTTCAATCAATAAAATGACTCCAGTTTTGACACAAATACTTCAGCTAAAGTAATATCTGAGTTATATATTTACACTTGTTCAAATCAATCTGCAAAGCTTTTACATATTTTAACACATTTTACATGTTTAAGTAATTAAAAATATGATTTTTCTGATGAATCTATTGTCATTAAAACACTTTTAAATATGTAGTAAATATTATAAAATAAATCTTCTGTCATGTTCTTCTCTGAAGGAGATCTGGTAATAATGTAATATGTCTTTACTGTAGTTATAATAACTATATTTGATTAAACGCTGTGATTAATGTAATATTTTGAGGAATCGATTATATTCATGATTCATAAATCATTCAGATATTCATCAGCTTTATTGTACAGTACAGACGGATTCAAAGCATCTTTACAGTGAGACACTAGAAATATAGATTACATATTCATCAATTACAATCTGAGCTCAAGATGATTAGTCGTTGTGTTTTATTATAAACAATCCAGAAAGATGAGATTAATATTTTCTGAATGAATGACACACATTTATTCTGATTGATGTTCATATTAATGTGATGAAGAGACTCTATAACATCTGTTATTATTGATCTGCAGCTCAAAGCATTCTGGGTAGAATCTCTCTGATTCATCAACACAGTTTCACTGATGATCCAGAACCAAACCTAAACCCAAGCCTAAACCCAGGATAGAGGTGCTGAGTGAATGTGGTCTGGACTGTGTGGATGAGGCTCATTGTGTCAGAGACGCTGTAGAAGGACAGAGTTCCTGCTCTGTGATCCACAAACACTCCTATTCTGCTGCTGGGCTTCACAGAGAGATCAGTCTGTATGTTATTGTGTCTGAATGAGTAACTGGAGGGAGAGCAGAACAAACTCCAGGACTGATCATTAGATCCAAACCAACACTCAACACCTGATCCCTTCCTGCTGATGCTCTTATATGACACTGATATAAACACTTCTCCACTCCACTCCAGCTCCCAGTAACAGCGTCCACACACACTCTCTCTACACAACACCTGACGCACATCAAATCTGTCTGGATTATCAGGATACTGCTGAACTGTGTTAGTGTTAGTAATCACTCTGTTGTTCTCAGACAGACGGAGGTGTTTATTCACTGTGTTCGGATCCAGAGTGAACTGATGGGAATCTGATGAAGATAAAACACATCACAATCAGGAATCATGAATCAATTCATAAATCAGACACACAAACACATGATCTTTAATATAATAACCTGCTCTAAACCTGTGTCACAGAACACACTCTGATCTATATTCTCATATATATATGTGTGTGTTTAACAGTGTTTAATGAGAATATGATATAAGAGAGCTGAGATGTTCAGAGATCTCAGACACACGGCTGAAGGTCTTCACTTCATTCCTCTATAAACTCTGTTCTACATTTCATTCAATACCAGTTTAACATTAATAATACGTCTAATGAAATGAAGCAATAGACGCTTTTGAAATTCTTTAAAATGTATTTAAATTAAAACATAATTAATTTAAAACAAAAAAAATTCATTGTTATTTTTTGTCAAATATACTGCACAACAGAACTGGATAAATTAATGAAACTAATACAGTTGTTGTATGATATTCCTTTAAATTATTATTATAATATTTTCGTGAATGTACAGCAGTCATATGTTTGGGACTTTTACTTTGACGGGTGTCGTGAGGGTGACGTAACTTCCTGTTTGGACCGGAAGTGAGCTCTGCTCCTGTTCTCTGTGATGTGGAGCTGATTGAAGCGATTATTATATGAAAGGTGAGTTATTCTGCTGTTGAGTCGCTTCTCTGAGAGTTTCTGTCTCAGTTTGTCTGGTTTGTGTGTGTGTGTTATACAGCCAGAGAGCAGCTAGCGTGTGATGCTAACAGTAGCCCTGCGCTTCTGCC
>JAPDDO010000303.1:105000-185000 GCA_027422415.1 Schizothorax lantsangensis
TAGACAAGAGGTTAAGGTAGAGCATAAAGTGTCAGTAGCTGCGTTCACATCCAGAGATGTGAAATGGGTAAGTGAGGGAAGAGAGGAGGATACTACAGAGGAAAGAAGGGTGGGGGAAAGGGAGCGTAGGTTACGTCTGAAAGTAACCGGTAAGGGAGCTGGTGGCACCTGGGTAGTAAAATGTAAGGTAAATGTAATGAAGAAATGGTCAGAGGTATGTAGTGGTTGTACCAGAATGTTATCTGTAGTACAGTTGCGTGTGTAAATTAAATCAAGTTGGTTTCCTGATTTGTGCGTGCTAGTAGTGGTAAGGCGTTTGAGATCGAATGAAGCTAGGAGTGAATGGAAGTCTGTAGCATAAGGCCTGTCTAGGTGAATGTTGAAATCGCCAAAGACTAAGAGTGGAGTGCCATCCTCCATGAAAGAGGACAGCAGGCCGTCCAGTTCCTCTAGGAAGGTGTGTAGAATTTGGCCAGGGGGACGGTAGATTACTACTATCTGGAGTTTTATAGGGGCCGTTACAGTTATCGCATGAGATTCAAATGAGTTGTGATTGCCTAGGGGAGAGTGGGTTGAGTATTTCCAATTGTTTGAAATGAGCAGACCAGTGCCCCCACCCCGGCCAACTTGCCTTGGGGTGTGAGAGAAAGAGAAATTGTGAGATAGAGCAGCCGGGGTAGCGGAGTCTTCTGGACGAATCCAGGTCTCAGTCAAGCCCAAGATGCTGAGAGTGGATTGTAAGGAAAAAGCAGAAATGAAGTCAGCTTTGTTGACAGCTGACTGGCAATTCCAAAGACCCACAGAGAAAGAAAGAGGTGCAGTAGAAGATGTAGCGATCGGGCGCAGGTTAGCAGGAGTACGTTGCCGTCTGCGTGTGTTTTTGGAGCGTGGTCGGGAGAGAACCGGAATGGTTTCGAAACACATGATAGAGGTGTAGGGATAGAGTATATTAAAGGAGAGTGTGTGAGGGAAGATAGAAATGATACTTAAGTGTGTGCTCGGTGTCTTGCTCGGTAAAGTCGCGCAGGAAAAGTCGTCTGTCTTTACACTCGTTGGTCTTCACACGAGGCGGCTGAGCACGATGGCTGAACGCTTCCGCAGACGCTTCCGCGTCAGCGCTCTGACGTCAAATAAATACGGTCTAGGAGACTACAGTGAAAACAGCTGAGGGCGGCTTCTGCTCCGCACAGCCAATAACCTTAAAGGACTGCTAATTGCTGTATACGAAACTAAACACTTCTCGCAATCACACACGCTTGTCCTTAGCTGAGGTGCAAATTATTATAATTGCCAGCAAGTGCAATCAAAAATATAAACCTCAACGAAAATGCACAATAGAAATAGGTAGGAAACGAACTATTCCTTCCTAGCAGCAAGTAAATAATTTAAACAACAGAACTGCGAAAAAAATGTTTCAACACTTACGCGAGCTGCCGTCCTTCTCTTCTAGTGACTAATCGGCTTTCCCAAATTATAACAGCCACCAAGCAGTTTAAATACTTAACAGTCGCTGAGGGCGCTTCTGCTCCGCACAGCCAATAACCTTAAAGGACTGCTAATTGCTGTATACGAAACTAAACACTTCTCGCAATCACACACGCTTGTCCTTAGCTGAGGTGCAAATTATTATAATTGCCAGCAAGTGCAATCAAAAATATAAACCTCAACGAAAATGCACAATAGAAATAGGTAGGAAACGAACTATTCCTTCCTAGCAGCAAGTAAATAATTTAAACAACAGAACTGCGAAAAAAATGTTTCAACACTTACGCGAGCTGCCGTCCTTCTCTTCTAGTGACTAATCGGCTTTCCCCGCCTTGATAGTAGATCTCAGCAACGAGGTGTAAATCACTGTTTGTGAAGTAACTAAACACAGAGACGTGCAGACGCAGGTAACACACACACAGCTGTCATCTCTCTCTCTCTCGATAATTAATTCAAATAAACGCTATAATAAATGTGATCTATTATTGGTCAATTATTCCATATTTGAACTTGAATTTAACGACTTAAATATTCATCTGTACCTCACATTAAACTATGAAACGGCTTCAGAACACTTGGACTTTGACTTTATGGTGCTTTATAATGCTTTTGTGCTTTCGTGGGGCTTAACAATAACACAGAACAGTATACACACAATATCGGATTTGAATCGGTCTCGTCTCTCCGATACCCGATCCGCAGAAAATGACCGGATCGGAGCCGATACCGATCCTGAGTACCGGATCGATGCATCCCTAGTACAAACACACGTCACTCGCACACATCACACACACACTTCACTCGCACACATACACGTCACACACACACACACACTTCACTCACTCGCACACACACGTCACACACACACACACACACTTCACTCGCACACATACACGTCACACACACACACTTCACTCGCACACACACATCACTCACACACACACACACACACACACTTCACTCGCACACACACGTCACTCACACACACACACACACACACACACTTCACTCGCACACATACACGTCACACACACACACACACACACACACACACACTTCACTCGCACACACACATCACTCTCACACACACACTTCACTCGCACACACACATCACTCACTCACACACACACACACACAC
This sequence comes from Schizothorax lantsangensis, assembly GCA_027422415.1. NCBI lineage: Eukaryota > Metazoa > Chordata > Actinopteri > Cypriniformes > Cyprinidae > Schizothorax > Schizothorax lantsangensis. The sequence goes on from JAPDDO010000303.1 coordinate 107,624, forward strand.
GCTTCACTCGCACACACACGTCACTCACACACACACACACACACGTCACTCGCGCACACACACACACGTCACTCGTGTACAAACACACATCACTCACACACACACACACACACGTCACACACACTTCACTCGCACACACACACGTCACTCACACACACACACTTCACTCGCACACACACACCGTCACTCACACACACATACACACACACACACACACACACGTCACTCGCACACACACACTCGTCACTCGCACACACACACTCGTCACTCACACACACACGTCACTCACGCACACACACGTCACTCACACACACACACAATTCACTCGCATACACACGTCACTCATACACACACACACGTCACTCGCACACATACACACACACACGTCACTCGTGTACAAACACACGTCACTCGCACACACACACACACTCGTCACTCACACACATCACTCGCACACACACACACGTCACACACACACACTTCACTCGCACACACACGTCACTCACACACACACAATTCACTCGCACACACACGTCACTCATACACACACACGTCACTCGCACACACACACATACACACACACACGTCACTCGTGTACAAACACACGTCACTCGCACACACACACATCACTCACACACACACACTTCACTCGCACACACACACGTCACACACACACACACACACACTTCACTCGCACACACACGTCACTCACACACACACACAATTCACTCGCACACACACGTCACTCACACACACATACACACACACACGTCACTCGCGCACACACACACACACACGTCACTCGTGTACAAACACACGTCACTCGCACACACACACACACTCGTCACTCACACACATCACTCGCGCACACACACGTCACACACACACACACACACTTCACTCGCACACACTGTTGTCTGTTGTGCTGCTGTGCGGTTTGTGATTGTAGCTCTGTTTTTTTATTGAATCTTTACCTTACTTTCACTCTCTGTTGTTTAAAGTGATAATATATAACTTAATTCCCACCATATTTCTGGTATTATCTATCAAACTAATCTGATCACTCGCTTCTAAAACCGCGAGTGCAGCGCGTTAGCATTCGTTAGCCGGTTAGCTTGTCACTCGCGGTTCCATTCGCGTTGCTATTTGTGCCTATTATTGTTTTCTTTTTTCTCGCTCCGTTTTCATTTCTCTCTCGCTCCGTTTTTCACGAGTTCATCAAACAACAGTGGTAAGTGGTAAGTGGTAAGTTAAGTTGGTATCATTCATCAATCACGGTGAGTAATGGCTTCTTCTCCTGCTATTGTTATTTGCACAGTTTGCCACATGTACAGTTTATCTATCTCTGTCGGCGATGAGGGATTCACATGTGATAAATGCAGGGAAATAGTTAGGCTGACAGAGAAGGTTTTAGAACTAGAGACACGCATCCAAACTTTAGTTGAGGACAGTAAGAATGTGAGGGCTCTAGATACTGCTTTGGATGTGATTAGCTCAGGGACTCCTGTACATTGTTCGGTTCCGGCATTAGCGCCTGTGCAGCAGGGCAACTGGGTGACAGTGAGGCGGCCTAGTCGCGGGTCAAAACACCGCTCTTCCGTTCCGATCAGAACATCAAACAGGTTCTCCCCACTCAGTGACGCACCCACTGAGAAACCTGGTGAAAGTGCTCTAGTTATTGGCGATTCTATTGTACGGAACGTGAAAATAGAGACACCAGCCACCATAGTCCATTGTTTACCTGGAGCCAGAGAGCCTGACATCTTGGCAAATTTAAAAGTGCTGGCTAATGCTAAACGTAAATTCAGTAAGATTGTTATCCACGCCGGCGCTAATGATGTTCGACTTCGCCAGTCGGAGATCACTAAAAATAATGTTAAAGAGGTGTGTGAACTTGCAAGTACGATGTCAGACACTGTAATATGCTCTGGCCCCCTCCCTGCTTACCGGGGTGATGAGATTCATAGCAGACTGTCATCACTCAATGGCTGGATGTCTAAGTGGTGCCCGCAGAATAGCATAGGTTTTATAGACAATTGGACGAGTTTTTGGGCAGACCTGACCTGTTGAAAAGAGATGGTGTTCATCCCTCCTGGGGTGGTGCCGCTATTCTCTCTAGAAATATGGCACATAGTCTTAGAGTTCATACTTGACTAACTGGAGCCCAGGTCAGGAAGCAGACAGACTGGCTTAACCGACCGTCTGCTAGCCGCCTCACGTCACAGAAGTCAGTTAATTCTCAGCACATAGAGACTCCTTCACCTAGATATCACACTATAGAGACTGTGTCTGTTCCCCGAACTAGAAAATACAGAAAACGTCAAAACCAATTTATGAGTAACCATTTAATTGATGTTCAACAAATAAAAAATGTTTACAATACACAGAAACAATTGATAAAACTTGGCTTACTGAATATCAGGTCCCTTTCTACAAAAGCACTTTTTGTAAATTATTTGATTAATGATCATAACCTAGATTTGCTCTGTTTGACAGAAACATGGCTAAAACCAGATGAATACATTATTTTAAACGAGTCCACCCCCCAAGATTACTGTTACAAAAATGAGCCGCGTCCAAAAGGCAAAGGGGGGGGGGGGGGGGGGGGGGGGGGGGGGGGGGGGGGGGGGGGGGGGGGTGTTGCTACAATTTATAACAATATTCTCAGTATTTCTCAGAGGGCAGGTTTTAAGTATAACTCCTTTGAAGTAATGGTGCTTCATATAAAATTATCTAGAGAAAAAAGTATTAATGATAAATCCCCCGTGATGTTTGTACTGGCTACTGTATACAGGCCACCAGGGCACCATACAGACTTTATTAAAGAATTTGCTGATTTTCTATCAGAGTTAGTGCTGGCTGCAGATAGAGTCCTAATTGTGGGTGATTTTAATATCCACGTTGATAATAAAAAAGATGCATTAGGATCAGCATTCATAGACATTCTGAACTCTATTGGGGTTAGACAACACATGTCAAGACCTACTCATAGTCGAAATAATACTCTAGATTTAATACTGTCACATGGAATTGATGTTAGTGGTGTTGAAATTCTGCAGCAAAACGATGATATATCAGATCATTATCTAGTCTTGTGTAAACTCCATATAGTTAAAGCTGTAAATTCAACTCCTTCTTACAAATATGGTAGAACCATCACTTCTACCACAAAAGACTGCTTTGTAAGTAATCTTCCTGATTTATCTCAATTCCTCAGAATATCCAACAGCTCAGAACAACTTGATGATGTAACAGAAACTATGAACTCTCTATTTTCTAGCACTCAGGATACAGTTGCTCCTTTACGCTTAAGGAAGATTAAGGAAAAGAGTCCAACACCGTGGTATAATGAGCACACTCGCACTCTAAAGAGAGCAGCCCGGAAAATGGAGCGCAGCTGGAGGAAAACAAAACTAGAGGTATTTCGTTTAGCTTGGCGGGAAAGTATCCTATCCTACAGAAAAGCTTTAAAAACTGCTAGATCTGATTACTTTTCGTCTCTTTTAGAAGAAAACAAACATAACCCCAGGTATTTATTCAATACAGTGGCAAAATTAACAAAAAATAAAGCATCAACAGGTGTTGACATTTCCCAACAGCACAGCAGTAATGACTTTATGAACTATTTTACTTCCGAAATTGATACTATTAGAGATCAAATTGTAACCATGCAGCCGTCAGCTACAGTATCGCATCAAATAGTGCACTATAGATCCCCTGAGGAACAATTCCACTCATTCTCTACTATAGGAGAGGAAGAATTGTATAAACTTGTTAAATCATCTAAACCAACAACATGTATGTTAGACCCTATTCCATCTAAACTACTAAAAGAGCTGCTTCCAGAAGTCATAGATCCTCTTTTGGCTATTATTAATTCGTCATTGTCATTAGGATATGTCCCCAAAAACTTTAAATTGGCTGTTATTAAGCCTCTCATTAAAAAACCACAACTTGACCCCAAAGATCTACAACCCCAAATCAGAAAAAGTTGGGACAGTATGGAAAACGCAAATAAAAAAAAGAAAGTAGTGATTTCTAAATTTACTTTGACTTGTATTTCATTGCAGACAATATGAACACAAAATATTTCATGTTTTGTCTGGTCAACTTCATGTCATTTGTAAATATACATCCTTTCCTGTCATTCAGACCTGCAACATATTCCAAAAAAAGTTGGGACAGGAGCAATTTAGGGCTAGTAATGAGGTAAATTGGTTAAATAATGATGTGATTTGAAACAGTTGATGTCAACAGGTGATTGTAATTATGATTTGGTACAAAAGCAGCATCCAAGAAAGGTCTAGTCCTTTAGGAGCAAAGATGGGCCGAGGATCGCCAGTTTGCCAACAAATACGTGAGAAAATTATTGAAATGTTTAAAAACAATGTTCCTCAAAGAAAGATAGGAAGATATTTGGATATTTCACCTTCAACAGTGCATAACATAATTAAAAGATTCAAGGAATCTGGAGGAATTTCAGTGCGTAAAGGACAAGGGCGCAAGCCTAAGCTGAACAACCGTGATCTCCGATCCCTCAGGCGGCACTGCATCAAGAATCGTCATTCATCTAGAAGCGATATCACCACATGGGCTCAGGACTACTTTGGCAAACCTTTGTCAAGTACCACAATACGTAGTTACATCCACAAATGCCAGTTAAAACTGTACAGTGTCCAGAAGCGCCGTGGAGTTCTCTGGGCTCGGAGGCATCTGGGATGGACCATCACACAGTGGAAACGTGTACTGTGGTCAGATGAATCAGTATTTCAGGTATTTTTTGGGAGGAATGGACGCTGTGTGCTCCGGACCAAAGAAGAAAAGGATCATCCAGACTGTTACCAGCAACAAGTCCAAAAGCCAGGGTCTGCCATGGTATGGGGTTGTGTCAGTGCCCTTGGCAAAGGTAACTTGCACTTCTGTGATGGCACCATTAATGCTGAAAAGTACATAGAGATTTTGGAGCACAATATGCTGCCTTCAAGAAGACATCTTTTCCAGGGACGTCCATGCATATTTCAACAAGACAATGCAAAACCACATTCTGCACACATTACAAAGTCCTGGCTGCGGAGGAAGAGGGTACGGGTACTTTACTGGCCTGCCTGCAGTCCCGACCTGTCTCCAATAGAGAATGTGTGGCGCATTTTGAAGCACAAAATGCGACAACGAAGACCCTGTACTGTTGCCCACCTTAAGACTTGTTTGCAGGAAGAATGGGACAAAATTACACCTGAAACACTTCATCACTTGGTGTCTTCAGTCCCTAAACGTCTTTTAAGTGTTGTGAAAAGGAATGGCAACATTACAAAGTGGTAAATGCTTTACTGTCCCAACTTTTTTTGGAATGTGTTGCAGGTCTGAATGACAGGAAAGGATGTATATTTACAAATGACATGAAGTTGACCAGACAAAACATGAAATATTTTGTTCATATTGTCTGCAATGAAATACAAGTCAAAGTAAATTTAGAAATCACTACTTTCTTTTTTTATTTGCGTTTTCCATACTGTCCCAACTTTTTCTGATTTGGGGTTGTAGTTAATTACAGACCGATCTCGAATCTCCCTTTTCTGTCAAAGATATTAGAAAAGGTTGTATCCTCACAATTATATTCCTTCTTAGAGAAAAATGATATCTTTGAGGATTTCCAGTCAGGATTTAGACCGTATCATAGTACTGAGACTGCTCTCATTAGAGTTACTAATGATCTGCTTCTATCATCTGATCGTGGTTGTATCTCTCTATTAGTTCTACTGGATCTTAGCGCTGCGTTCGACACTATCGACCACAACATTCTTTTGAATAGACTAGAAAACTTTGTTGGCATTAGTGGAAGTGCATTAGCATGGTTCAAATCGTACTTATCTGACCGCCATCAATTCTTAGCAGTGAATGAAGAGGTATCATATCGATCACAAGTGCAGTATGGAGTACCTCAAGGCTCAGTACTAGGGCCGTTACTTTTCACGCTTTATATGTTACCCTTGGGAAATATCATTAGGAAACACGGGGTTAGCTTTCACTGTTATGCTGATGATACTCAGCTCTATATTTCTTCGCGGCCCGGTGAAACACACCAAATTGAGAAACTAACGGAATGCATAGTCGATATAAAAAACTGGATGACGAGTAATTTCTTACTGCTAAATTCTGAAAAAACAGAGGTGACCTAAAGCCCCCACAAGTAATAACCTAGAACACTATCTAACACTTGACGGCTGCTCTGTCGATTCTTCGTCATCAGTCAGGAACCTAGGTGTGCTATTTAATAGTAATCTCTCCTTTGACAGCCACGTTTCTAGCATTTGTAAAACTGCATTTTTTCATCTTAAAAATATATCTAAACTGAGACCTATGCTCTCAATGTCAAATGCAGAAATATTAATTCATGCGTTTATGACCTCAAGGTTAGATTATTGTAATGCTTTATTGGGTGGTTGTTCTGCACGCTTAATAAACAAATTACAGATGGTTAAAAATGCAGCAGCTAGAGTTCTTACTAGAACCAGGAAGTATGAGCACATTAGCCCGGTTCTGTCAACACTGCACTGGCTCCCTACTAAACATCGTATAGATTTTAAAATCATGCTAATTACTTATAAAGCCCTGAATGGTTTAGCTCCTCAGTACTTGAGCGAGCTCTTATCACACTATAGTCCTTCACGTCCACTGCGTTCTCAAAACTCTGGCCGTTTGATAATACTTAGAATATCAAAATCAACTGCGGGCGGCAGATCTTTTTCCTATTTAGCGCCCAAACTCTGGAACAATCTACCAAACACTGTTCGGGAGGCAGAAACACTCGGTCAGTTTAAATCTAGATTAAAGACCCACCTCTTTAACCTGGCTTACACATAACACACTACTACACTTCTATTATTCAAATCCGTTAAAGGATTGTTAGGCTGCATTAATTAGATCAACCGGAACCGGGAACACTTCCCATAACACACAATGTACTTGTTACATCGTAAAAAGATTGACATCTACACTAATATTAGTCTGTTTCTTTCTTATTCCGAGGTCACTGCAGTCACCAGATCAGATGGTGGATCAGCACCTAGAGACGACCTCTAGAGCCCTGAACGTCAGCGGAGACCAGGACACCTAGATGAGCCCCAGAGACAGACCCCCAGTGAGGACCCCGTCACCTAGACAGCCATCAGGAAAAGACCTCGGGAACCAGTTGAGCCCTTACAATCTGACTTTGCAGCAGTTGGAATTGAACTGCTGTGTCGTCTGGCCAGAGGAGAAATGGCCCCCCGACTGAGCCTGGTTTCGCCCAAGGTTTTTTTCTCCGTTCTGTCACCGATGGAGTTTTGGTTCCTTGCCGCTGTCGCCTCTGGCTTGCTTAGTTGGGACACTTCATTTCCAGCAATATCGTCGATTTGATTGAACAGAAACTTTTTGAACTGAACTGAGCTGGACGATGCCATCACTGAATTCAATAATGAAATGCCTTTAACTGAAAATTGAGTGTTTAATCTTGTTATTTTACATTATTGACACTATTTTCCCATTTTGATATTGTGCAGTTGCTTTGACACAATTTGTATTGTTAAAAGCGCTATATAAATAAAGGTGACTTGACTTGACTTGACACAAACACACATCACTCGCACACACACGTCACTCGCACACAAACACACATCACTCGCACACACACGTCACTCGCACACAAACACACATCACTCGCACACACACGTCACTCGCACACAAACACACATCACTCGCGCACACACGTCAATCGCACACAAACACACGTCACTCGCGCACACACACATCACTCGCGCACACACACGTCACTCGCGCACACACACGTCACTCGCGCACACACACGTCACTCGCGCACACACACGTCACTCGCGCACACACACACGTCAATCGCACACAAACACACGTCACTCGCGCACACACACGTCACTCGCGCACACACACGCCACTCGCGCACACACACGTCACTCGCGCACAAACACACGTCACTCGCGCACACACACGTCACTCGCACACACACACACGTCACTCGCGCACACACACACACGTCACTCGCGCACACACACACACGTCACTTGCGCACACACACACGTCACTTGCGCACACACACACGTCAATCGCGCACAAACACACGTCACTCGCGCACACACACGTCACTCGCGCACACACACGTCACTCGCGCACACACACGTCACTCGCGCACAAACACACGTCACTCGCGCACACACACACGTCACTCGCGCACACACACACGTCACTCGCGCACACACACACGTCAATCGCGCACAAACACACGTCACTCGCGCACACACACGTCACTCGCGCACACACACGTCACTCGCGCACACACACGTCACTCGCGCACAAACACACGTCACTCGCGCACAAACACACGTCACTCGCGCACAAACACACGTCACTCGCGCACAAACACACGTCACTCGCGCACACACACGTCACTCGCGCACACACACGTCACTCGCGCACAAACACACGTCACTCGTGCTAGGGCACTTCTGAAAGAAAGGTTATAGGAAGAAAAGAGAGAGGTATGTAATGGAACAGCCAGAGCGGTTCCTTGTTGCGGAGGCAGCCTCGTGCTAGGTGCCGCTTTGGAGAAAACTAAGAAGGAAGAAAATGGAGCGGAGTGAAGATGTGTTTTGGGCAAGGTAAGGTAAAACAGCAGTGGGAGCAAAGTCTTGGACAAGGAGTGTCTGTTCACGCTTAACAATGGGAGAAGGGTCTGGCTGCAGACATGCACTTGCACTCTCAGACTTGCACTCTCAGACACCTGCACGCTCAGACACCTGCACTTCCGCAAGTGACGTCACTTGCAGTCTTTTTTGTTTTTTATTTGATTTTAAGTATTTTTTTAATTGAACCTCTCAACATTTTACACGAGTATCCAGGTGGTGAAGACAAGAAAAAAGAAACTAAATTACGAAGTCGCTTGCAACTGCTACTTGCACTCTTCGCCGCCTGTGACGTCACTTGCAATCCACACAAATGGTGCGTGTTGCCAATGGAGACAAGACGCTGTGGTGGTTAAACGATTAAAACTAATTTAATATCATAACATACATTTCTCCTCTACGTTTTCTCTTTTTTTGACAGCTTGTGCCATACAGGTCATTGTTAATATGTAAAACTAAAATTATTAATTATTATTAATTATTAATATGTAATAACATAAAAAATATGTAAAAATCGGTGGTTAAACGATTAAAACTAATTTAATATCATAACATACAGGGTTCTGCAAGTCATCTGTAAGAGAAAAAGACAAGACCCACAAATCCGTGGCCACAGAACAGCAGAACATGAACGCAATGCTCTCAATAAGCGCTTTTAAACCTCCCGTGGAAAATTATAAACACTTAATATGGCTTAATGTGTTAAGATAGTGTTATTAAAAGATCAAATTCGATTACGCTGTTTCATGTAAACAAAGTATTCATGCAAGTAATGTAAAATTATGCATGACTACATCCTTTATAAATGGACCCTGCTGTGATTAAACTGTATAAATACTCCGTAAACCTCAAACGATCTGTAATAACAGACAAAGCAATAGTAATAAAAACACCGTTACTCTCACTTGTGTGTTGTGACATTACTATCTGATCCAATATAGTCACACAGCATCATCTTTTAGTTTCACTCTCTCTGAAAATCCTGCATCAAACTGTGTCTTGTTTAAAACAAATCCACGGTAAAATGAAGCAAACTAATGACCAGATACTAACATGGTCTGAAACTTTATTAAAGATAAAGCTAGTCGTTTTAGCAGCTTTACTTCAATATAAGCTGTTTTAGACTCATGAGAAAGTTTTGAGTTCATTTTTTAAAGTACAGTGACCTCTTATGTCAAAAGATTGAGGAACATTTCATTTCTCAATTCATGACCCCTTTAAACCACCTGTTTTACTACGGGTTTGGACATCAGAGTCCTTCTAAAGCACAAAAACTGTGTGTGTGTGTGTGTGAGAGAGAGAGAGAGTGTGTACATACATTTGTGTAGTCCTGCTGTAATTCTGGATTCTCCTCCATGATCCACACTATAAAACACACACAGAGTCCTATTATTATATTTTCGATTATGATCTTGGCTTCCAATGATTTTGAAAACAATGTAATCAAGATAAAACAACATGTTAAACCATGCTTTAATCAAACTAGCAATATTATAGATGTTAGCAACATGCTAAACATGTTAGAATAGCACTAGCATCAGGGTTGCAGCTCTCATACACTTTCAGACTCTGTCTCTCACTGACCGACTAAATCTCACAGCAAATAACAAGACAAAAGAAACCACTAAATCTGCTCAGGATTTTCCCACTGGTCTTGTTTGGTTTCTCAGAGATTGGACTGGTCTAAAGCACATTAAACCAAATAAAACCAGACTGTGAAATGAACAGCTAAAGCGATTACGGGTCAGTAGTAGCTGCCTCTTGCGGTGTCTTTTTTACTCTCTCTCCTGAAAAGTCTGTGTTGTGGACATAAAGAGATGGTTCTGTGTCTAAATAAACTCAGTTCTTGTCAAGAAAAAAGAGAAAGGAATAGCAGTTGTGAGCAGGGTGGCCAAAGGGATGAAGCTTAGGTGAATGGTGCACTGTTAAAAATATGAGTGTGAAATGACAGTATATTCCAGGTTAATAATTGCATTACTTTCACAGTGGGACTTCTTTTGTATCTAACTCCACTCTTAGAAATAAGAGGGGGCAGTCGTGGCGTAATGGTTAGAGAGTCGGACTTGTAACCTGAAGGTCGCAGGTTCGAATCTCAGGTCTGGCAGATATTGTCGGTGGGGGGAGTGAATAACCAGCACTCTCTTCCACCCTCAATACCACGACTGAGGTGAGACCCTTGAGCAAGACACCAAACCCCCAGCTGCTCCCCGGGCGCCACAGCATTGGCTGCCCACTGCTCCGGGTGTGTGTTCCAGTGTTAATTTTGACAGCAAATTTTGATTTAGTTTTAGTCATAGTCTTTTGACTAAAATACCATTTAGTTTTAGTCATATTTTAGTCATTTGAATTGTTTTTAGTTTTAGTCTAGTTTTAGTTGACTAAATATCATAACATTTTAGTCGACTAAATCTACAGTAAATTTAGTCGGCTAAAATCGAATGGGTTTAGTTACAGTGCATTTATTAAGCATTTCTCTAAAATTTCCAAACTCATTATATAGGTTTGATATTAAGGTTTTATCATGATAGACATCGATTTAACTGCAGTGACACACAACATGCCTTTGTTAAAATTAAATAAAACCACTTCTCATAAAGAACAAGAACATGGTCTTCTTTTTAATGAAATACCAAAGGTTATATAGGATAATTATCCATTCTTTATACCAACTTGTTTACCATATTCTTCATTCTTTCAAGCAGACATATTTATTTCTATAAATAAATTGAAATGAACCTTTAGGGCTACTAAAGTTTTTCAGTCAAGAGCAGTGAGTGATTTTCTGTCTTTCTTCTGTTGCTTGATTAACATCAATGACAGAGACAATGGCAACTTAATTAGACTACTATCCCTTTAAAACCGAACACACAGCTGCAGTGGATGCAATGTACTGATGCACGTTCTCCCTACTGTTTACGTTCACTGAAGACGTAATCGACTGTGTTTGTGAATGCTCGTCAAAACGGCATCAATTCATGTGTAATTCTCACGCGACGCAAGAGAGTACTCGCACGCTGTGAGACGCGCTTTCTGTGTGTGTATGCTTCAGTGTCTGTGCTCAGAAAACCGGACCGAATCAAGTTCTCTCTCGCGTCGTCAGATTTATCCATATGTCTGCTCTTCTCTTACTCCCACATATTGATATTTTTGAACGTTTTATGAGACGTGCAGCAAGTGTATTATAGCTTATGTCCTGCCGGTTCATATGTATGCATCTAACCTCCTAACTACACACAACTATGTTCTGAATGAATCTCTTTCCAAATCGTCCCTCCCTAACATATTCGTCTCGTTTTTATTCTTTGACGAATATGTCAATAGATTTTCGTCATTGTTTTTGTCATTCAAAAAGAGTTTTTGTTCGTCATCGTCTCGTTGTCGTCGGTGAAAAAAATGTCGTTGACGACAATTATGACGAAAATTATTCGTCAACGAAATTAACACTGGTGTGTTCACTGTGTGTGTTCACTACTCACTGCTGTGTGTGTGCACTTGGATGGGTTAAATTTTCGAGTATGGGTCACCATACTTGACAATACATCACATTATTTATTTTATTATATATTTATTTATAACAATGATAGTAGATAATGAAATATTAACATTATACCGTCAGTGGCAAAAAAAATATCTTTAAATGTAAATAATACTGTTTATTGCAAATATTTCTCGCCCAACAAAAAGTAGTTATTGTGACCTACACACATTTTATGCTATTTTTCAATTAATGCAGCACAGAGATGGCAAAAGTACACACATCCTTCACTCAAGTAGAAGTACAGATACTCATGTTTAAAAATACTTTGGTTAAAGTAGAAGTACTGGCTACACTTTTTTACTCAAGTTAAAGTAAAGAAGTATTGGCTATGACATTTACTTAAGTAAAAAGTACCCATTACTACTACCTGTTTTAGTGTCACACTGGTAACTGGACCTCACGTCATATTGACACATTAATACAAAATAACTTACATTTAATATTTTGTTAGCTAATGAATGCATCATGACTGAACAGCCACCATGTAGAATAGGGCAGGACTGAGACAAAATTTCAGGCAAGGAAATCTCACACTCATCCAGGCCATCCCATACACCCACAACACATTCTGAAACCACGGATAACCCTTTTTTTTTGCATGGCCATCACATTTAAAAAAAAAGGTTTAAAACCTTAGGCTGGGGCCATGCAAAATAATTAAAGGTTCTCTCTTGAACTGCACCTTCACTTCCATTTTCCTTTTCAGTCTCTTCATTTTCCATGATATCTCTCTACATCTTACTTTGTGTGTGTTTATTTTTTTTTACTAATTTTCTTGTACCTGTCAATTTTTCAATCAGCCATCTGCCGTTATGAACAGAACTCTCAAAACAACCACCTCATTGTATTCTGTTTGCAATAACTTTTTTTAGTTCAATTTAAAGTATCACATTATGACCATGTGTTGTTGTTCTATTTTATAATGACTTAAATACTATATATTTAGTGAAACTATACTTAAATTCCCTAAATGTCAAAATTAGTACAATAATAATTACATCATGACAATATATTTAAAGAAAAATCCTAATACTGTAGGCCTACATGTTATTGCATTACCATGAGTCATATTTTTCTCTTACCAAAGTAACCATGGTTTATTACAGTAAAAGTAGTAACCATGTTCTTTTTTTGTTTTTGTTTTTTTTGGCAGATTGATTACAATCTGTTTTAATTTACAACCATAGTTTTACTACACATTTCATGGTTAGACTATAGTTAGTGTAGCAAAACCATGGTTAATTTGTGGTTACCATGGTTTAACTATAACCATGGTTTTTGGTTTGAATTTTCGTAAGGGTTGTGTTGTCATCTGCCCGAGCTGCCTCTAAACATATTATAAAACGATGTTTTATAACATTTGTATGCTAATTACTACTGTAACTTTACAGTAGATAATAATAATGTCCTTTATCATACAGTATTTTGAGTGATTTAGTAGTTTAGTTTAGTTTACAGTAGATTATTATTAATCAGCTGGCTGCTACTGCTAAGAGTTGCTAGCTGTTTAATTCTTAACTAAGTAAACAAACACAAAACTACAGCCTATTTACAGATGAAACTGACCTGCACTTGAAGTCATGAACAGGTCAGTAGTTTTGCCTCTCTGATTCACTCCATTCTCGAGTCTCTTGCATTGATTACTCTGGTAGAAATCTTTTGGCGGAGACGCGGAGCGCGCAAACCGAATCACGTTCCCAGTCAAGACTAACCGATTCGTGATGTATTATAGATTTGTTATCGAATGGTGACCCACCAAAACTAAAGTAACAAGCCTGGTTTGAAAAAGTAAGAAGTAGAAAGTACAGATATTTGTGTAAAAATGTAAGGAGTAAAAGTAAAAAGTAGTCAGAAAAATAAATAGTGAAGTAAAGTACTGATACCAGAAAAATGTACTTAAGTACAGTAATGACGTATTTGTACTTCGTTACTTCCCATCTCTGATGCAGCATGTAAGCTAAATCAGAGCAAAGGCATTTAAAATACACCGAGGCAGATTAATGCTATCTGATGGAAATAAATATATAAAATAAAATAAAATGTAATAAACTTTTCAGGAAAGTGGATCTCAAGGGCCAGAGATGAGAACTGCTGGTGGAATCACTGGATGCCATCATTCATTTTATTAGGTTTTGCATTTAGTTATGTATTTAAATATTATAGAAAACTTTTGGTCGAGGGTTAGATTTTTTTTTTTTTGTCTTCTGACTGAACTAACTGTTAAACAGCTGGCCAAAGATATTTTTGTTGTTTATGCCAGAAAGCATATAGAAAGAGGTGAGTATTCTGTCTCAGTCCCAATTCATTTATTTTATAGAAAAGAAGATGCATTGATAGTAAATAGTGACTGAGGCTGTTAGTCTCTTAACCCTCTGGGGTCTAAGGGTGTTTTGGGGGCCTGGAGAAGTTTTGACATGCCCTGACATTTGTGCTTTTTCAGTTGCTTATAAACATATAAATGCTAAAGTCTAATAACACTGTAAACAGCACAAACTGGGCTACAATAATATGTTAGCAGCATTTATGTACATGGTTTTGTTTTTGAGAAAGAAACATTTATGCGTGGTTAGTGAAAAACTAAAATTTTGAAGTCACTGAAATAAGGCCATAAAAAACATACAGAACATTTGTTCACAAGACTTATAGAACTGGATCTTGTAGCCTAGAGTTTTTGCTTCAAAATTATATGAAAATAATCTTGTTTACTTACTCACAGAAAACAATATATTGATTTAAATTTTCTAAGACACTTTTTGAATAGAAAAGGTCTATGCGAGAAGGCGTCAACCTTCACATTCACACCTGAGAAGACAAAGGCCCGCATAATGAGCTGCATAATGAGCTTCATAATGAGCCATTCAGGCAGGTATGTGACTGAGAGGGAAGAGTTACAAGAAAGAATATGAGGACAAAATACATTTATATATTTTTTGTTTGTAGTTTATTAAGAATATATCTAGCTATCACACAAAATAACTTGAGATTCACTTGCGAGTGCAGTTATATAGTTTATTAGGATCAATCAAAGCTGACTTTTTAGCATCATTACTCCAGTCACATGATCCTTCAGATCCTTCTTTATCATCACTTGTGTGCTATATAAAAGTTTTAATTTCTGTATATACTGACTCCAAGCTTTTGAATGGTATAGTGTATATTGTTACACTTGGAGTAAGACTGGAGTAATGATGCTGAAAATGTAGCTTTGTAGCTTAGTTTGTAGCTGTGTTCCAGGTTCCTGAGTGGGCTGCTTATTTGCATTGGCTCACTTTGCAACAGGTTCTTTTGCACTGTTATCCTCACATCTGAAATAAAAAGTAAGCATGCTGTTTACACAAACTACATTATTAACATTATTGTGATGGTCACTGATACTAGTACTAATTTATAGAAAAAAATAACACAATTACCACATAGCACACATATTTTACCTTACAGTAAATAAATCAAATTAAAGTAACATCTGTAAAATGGTGAATGCACACTTACTCTGTATGATTGTGAATGGAGATGAAAACTGAACGAGACATGCTCCCCCTTCCTTTGTGAGATGCAGGTGAAGGCGAGGGTATGTATTCACAGTCCTAAAAGAATGTTATAAACAATCGTCAGCATTTATTTTTCACAGTAACTTACAGAATGCCAATAACAAGAGCAGATATTCGCGAACAGAAGCTTAGTTACATTCATAAACAATCATGCTTTGTATGTAGGCCTATACAATACAAAAACTATAGTTATAAACATCTATGGCTATATTCACAAACAGAGTATAGCCAAAGATTATAGAATACCCTTAAAGAGACTTTGGTATAGCCTATCACAGTAAAGTTTTGTCTAATCTTACTGTAACATTAAGCTATTAACATTATAACTCATATTACTTTTATATCATATTGCTGTCTATTTTAAAAAATACATTTTATATCTGAGAAACTAATTATTATTGTTTAGCACGTTATTAAAATCTATTTCTGAACAGAGTAGGCTATTAATAATAAACATGTTATAAACATACTTAGACTCGTAGCATTCATCATGTTACAGTGTACACTCATATTACTATTGTCACAATAACACGTTAACTAATGCAAAAAATAAACATTACTTACTCATCAGATTGATCTCCACTACTGGATGAAGGGGAGGGGGCGGGATCGCATTAGAGATAATGAGTTAGACGGGAAAGACTGAACATCGTGTTGGTTTCATACGGATTGCTTTATCACAGAATATTTGTTTTCGATATGACTTACTTCATTTAAAAGAAGACACTTCAAGCTTTCTATAGATATAACTCCCATGTCTCTGTGTTGAGTTTTCGCTGAGTTACACTTCATTTTAGTGACGCGTTTCTAAAAGCAGTTCGTGGAGACGGAGAAGACAAGAGAGCGCACCCTGTTTGTTTTCTTTATTCTTCAAAAGCACAAAGTTTAGTTGTTATTATGAGTGTATACAAATAAAAGTAGATCCCTTACAGATTCGAATGGTGTATTGCTCTTATCTGTACGATCAAAAATGACAGAGTAATTCAAGCTCATTTCGGCCTTATGAGGAAAATCTGCCACAAAACGCGTATCCGCGTTGGTCGACCCCAAAGGGTTAATGTTCTGCCTTAAATCTCCTTTTGTGTTCCACTGAAGATAAAACTCACATTCCGGTACAAAATAAAACTGTGTATATTATGAAAAGTGTCATTCTTGAGAAAACTATCGCTTTTAAATTGTAACATGGAGTTATATTGGTTTAAAATGTATTTTTGGACATATATTTGTGAACGCCATGGGTGTGAATGCCTTTTCTATATTTGGCTATTTACTTCTACGATGTATATACTCCAGAAAGTTTATTATAAATAATGTCTATTTCTAATAAATAACAATGACAGCTGAGTGTGATGGTATTTAATAAGTATTTAAAAAAACAAGTAGGAAGTAGTTGTTGATTGTGTGTTGTCATTTAACCAAATGAAATCAACATCATTTAAATGTAAGGTACATTGCACTCCACTGTAGTCTTGCATTAAAGGCATAAATATAACTTTAAAATAAGAGTTTATATGGTTGCTTCTTATTTATTTTGTTTCAGTTAATACTGCTCTTGGTGTTTGTGGTGGTGTGGCAGGGCTCAGAGTAATGCTCTTTAAATCTGTTATATTGTTGTGTCCTCTAGAAACCCCTAGACTTCTGTCTATATAGAGACACTGAGTAGTTCAAAATCCAATACTAAAACCTAAAAACTTGCTGCTCAACATACTTGAGTTTGTCCAGTCTGTAGTTTGGGTTCTTGAGTTTCTCAGAGAGCAGCTCGACTCCTGAATCTCCTGGGTGATTGTAGCTCAGATCCAGCTCTTTCAGGTGTGAGGGGTTTGAACTCAGAGCTGAAGACAAATAACCACAGCCTTTCTCTGTCACCATACAGCCGGACAACCTACAGACACACACAGCAACAGTCCACGTTACATTAGTTTGGCTGTCAGACATCACTAACACGCAGTCATTTGTGCTGTTATTTTCTGTAGTTTCAGTCATAAAAGTAAAGTAATCAGAAACAGTTACAGTACAAATGTACTTAAAAACAGGCACAAAGTATTTATACATTGTCACTAGACACACAGGGTTATCCTCCTGGGGTTGACAATGGCGCCGTCATGCATTTTTTTCCTGATGACAGCGAATAGAACTTAAAATGCTCTGTTATATAAGTACAGTACATCGTTTGAATCTGTAAAGGGCGTACTTTTATTTGTGTACACTCACAATATCAACAAAACAGTGTGTTTTTGTGAAATAAATAAAATATACATGGTGTGCTTTCAGCCATCTCAGTCTCTGCGAATATCATTCTGAAATGCGTCAATAAAATGAACTGAAACTCAGTGAATACTTGACATACAGACATGAGGAATATATCTATGGAATGCTTGAAGTGTCTACTTTGAAATGAAGTAAGTATTATCGAAAACAAATATTCTGTGTTGAAGTAATCCGTATGAAACTAACGCGAGGTGCAGTTTTTCCTGTCTGAGCTCATTATCTTAATGTGATAATGCGTGCGATTGTTCATATGATAATTATCCACGTCAGACATGCGGACATGTAAACACCCACATCACCTCCATAAACAAAGTGTGAATATTTATCAAGTTCATCTTGTCTACTTTTTTGAAAAAGACACGCTGAGAAGAATAAGCCAGAATTTACCTCAGAAGAAGAACACAATGTGACGCGCCATTCGATCCAGCTATACTATAACAATAGATTATATGAACTAAGACAGGCATGAGTGTTTGTTTTTTTAACTGTATTTTTATTACAATTTTTATAAACATAATATACACATAGCATTTACTTAAAATATTAATACTTGGGGAAAAAAATTAAAATACAAATGGATAAATAAATAACCAAACAAAACAGAAAATATTTGATTTCAACTGTAAATCTGCAGTCACATATCTGATTGGAATCTTATTTTCATCTTCCAGTCAAATTTCTTCCATATTTGACTGCTAATACTCTTATGACAGCTGGCACATATATTTAACCACATCTCATCCTCTATTTTAGTATTTAACTCTAATTCCCAATTTCATTTGGTATAAAATGAGTCATCAGATTTGTCTTGCATTAGTTTTCTATAAATATGGGCTACATGATTTTTAGTAGGTAAACCATGTTCAATAATATTAACCATTCTCTGCCGATCTACTAAAGACACTATCCGATATAGAAGGAAGAAAATCTGGGTTATCTTTAATAGTTATTGCACGTGATAAGGCTATTGCTCCTCTAAATGCTTTTTTTAAAAAAAATTTTTTTTATTGTGGACCAAATTTTTACAGTATGCTGTATCCATATATTTGTTTTCTTCACTCCCTTTTGTGCTTGCAAATCCATGGATGGCAGAACTTTCAAAGAAGCTCCAGGAAGTGAATTCTGTTCTCTTCTGCCTCCTTGTCAACACCAAGACTAGCAGTAACTAGCCCTAAGCTGTGCAGCCCAATAATAGTATCTAAAATTAGGAAGGTTCACCCCCCCCCCCCATCTTTATTGACATACGTATTTTTAGTCTTATTTTGAACTGTTTTAACAAAAAAATGGCTGTTTCATGGTCTGTTGAGTAAGTGCAGACGTTCCTCTCGTTGATAGCCGAGGAGCGGATCCAGCGAGAGCTTGATGGGGCGACACGGAATGAAAAAGTTTTTCAGGAGTCATGGCAGTAGAGGCGGCGCAACTATAACGACATGTGAATAATCCCGCCCACTCTAAAGCGGTATACGTTAGTTCCTTCTCATCCCCTTCCTTCCCCTCACCCATCCTTCCCTTCACTCAGCTCACTCAGAATGGTCAATAGTTTAATATAATGTTCTACATTATTGCAAGTGTTATTAACAGGCACGTTTGGTATCGTTTCAATTGTCTCTTTGTGTCTGGTACAATGGTCTCATTCTTACAAGAAGTAATACAGATCCTAAGAGTTTAGAGATATTTTGCTCACTGTAGAGGATATGCATTTCTCAGTGTCTTTCATGCAAATTACCATCTGTGCCCCAATGGTGTTAACACGTCTAGGCCTTGATCAATGCAAATTCTAATTGTTAGTTCCTGACTCCATCTTGGAGGATGTTTGTCTTGGTCTGAGGTATTTAAAGAAATGTTGCAAGAGGATCAGGGCCTTCTGTAGCCGGAATGAGCCCGTGGTAAGAAGTGTGTTTACACACTTCATACTATGTATTTTACTAAAGTCATGTATGCATCTTTTACTTTTAGAATTATCTTTTAGAATTTTGATGTCTTGTATTGATTTGATATTTTTTAATTGGCTGTATAATTGGCATAATACATATTTACCTGACTGATAATAAATTGTTACATTTGATTTTATTCTGACTTACTCTAAAATTATTTTCTCAAGTAGATTAAGTGAAGGTGTATGTTGCTGCAAATCTGCATCCAGGGTTAAGTACATACTAGATCTCAGGTTAGATGGAGCATGGGGCACATCAGGTGAGATCCTAGATTTCTGACTAACTACTTGATTTTAGTTAAGTTGTTATGCAGTTGCATTAACTATGGGGGGCTAGATAAAATACTATTGGAGTACTTGCATGCAGGGGCGCCGTAAGGGGGGGGAAAGTTAGGACGATTCTAAGGGCCCACGATGGGAGGGGGCCCCCCGAGGGAGAAACGTGATTTCTACCGAGGGGAACGCTAGAGCCCTGCATTTCAGCCCGACCACGACCGGGCTTCGATCGGGCCAATTTTCACGTCATAATTCAGACTTTTAGGCTTCTCCTTATGTTTATATTTTAGACATCCATCAATTAGTGATGAAAAAAATTGCCGCGCTGGTGGAAACAACACAAGACCGTGTCCCGACAGTCAAGAGCGGCTCGACAGTGTTTAGAGTCCAGCAGCAGCAGAGAGCCGTCAGCGCAGCTGAAGAGTTCTGCGTTCAAATACACGCAATAAAGCTTGCCATAAACCCCAGCAAAAGTAATTACCATGAATGTGTCAGGAGGAAATAGTAATGAGATATTTGAATTATTTACTAATAAACAGGGGCGGCGCCCGATAATGTTGAATGCAGGTGCTGAGGGGATGCTAGATCAATGACAGGGGGAGCTGGGCAATTAATAGTAAATATGACCAAAACAGGTTGTTGTTATTATTATTATTATTATTATATGAATAATAAAATCACTATATAGGCGCATTTCAAATGTTTATGAGGAATGTGGGAGTATTATCGCGCTTAGCCTATCTGCATGGGGGCGCGCACGCAATTATTTTTATTTATTTATTTTTTCCTGCGGAAAGAGCTTATACTCCTGTCATTTTTGGATGTGCTTTCTGTCGTATCATGCAGTCTCCATGAATGGAGCGCGTCACAACAATGAACCAGCTCACAGACATAAGAAATAAATCTGCAGAAAGCTTGAAAACCAATTAAAAAACAAAAAAAACAAATCTTCTCTGATTATGTAGTCTGTATAGGTGCATTTCTCTATTAAAGGCACGTCCACTGTGAAGATGTTGAGTCTGAGAAAACACTAGTTTATTAATAAAATAATTAAAATGTATTTTTCCCCGATGCATTCATAATCATTACTGTAGTCGGTGCTTTGCGGCAAGCGTTATGCGTGCGTTTGAGCGCGGAATAATACGCCTAAATGCCTAAATAATAGGCATAAATAATAACCTAAATGGTTATTATACTATCAATTTAATATAAACGTGCGAATAGTTGACTAGAAAAATCTTTAGTCGGGGCAGGCCAATAGTACTTGGCACAAGGAACCGATCCATTTTTTAAATAAAATGCTGACATTATGTGCGACTGCAAATCACGTTATTGCATTGCAGTATTTTTGCATGTGTTTAATGAGTCAAAAGTTTTTATTTTATTTCATATTTTTATGGGGGTGCTATGGGGGTGCTTTGGTTTTTCTTGGGGGTGCTGGAGCACCTGCTAGCCCCTCCCTAGCGCCGCCCATGATAATAAACTAGTGTTTTCTGTGTCAGTGTCACAAAGATGAAGAATCAGATGAAGATCCTGACTCGCCATCTTCTCATTAGACGCGCCTTTAGAAAGAAGTGCATCTTCACGGATTATAATAAAATAGTTTTTGTTTCGATTTGATTTATTTCGTTAAGTAGTAATTTAAAGCTTTCTATAGATATATTTATCATGTCTGTCAGTCATGTATTCGCTGACTTTCGGTTCATTTTTGTTTAGTGCTCCTGTTCAAGACAGCACATCATTGTTTTCTTTATTTTATAAAATAATTTTATATATTCAGGGCTCTAGACTGCGACCATTTTTTTGAGAGTGTGCGAGTATAAATTTGAAGTGGTCGCACTTTGTGTCACACACCGCACGCGTGAGCAGAGCAGAGGCAGAGCAGAAGCAGTGTGTATGCAGAATGGGCGCGTCAGCACGAGCGCGAAGGTGCGTGCAGCGGAGGATTTGGTTTTCAAACTAAAGTAAAAGACTGCTTCTTAAAACAGAGAAGGTGAACATGTTGGTATTCTTGTAGAGAAAACATGCAAGTCCTGTCAGCGACAGACAGTTTAGTTTAACTTTTTGTTTTCATTTTGAAAAGCTTGTCATCTTTGCTGTTTATCTCACGTTACACTATGGAGGCTTTCCTTATTTTTTTATATTTGATTCCTCAGTGTTTGCTAAACATTCTGTTATGTATTAGTCGGTATATAATACAGCATGTGATGTGTCCTATGCCTCATCTTATTCGTTTTTGTTAATAAATGTTATGTAAGCTAGTTTGTCATTGTATCATACTGTTTTATTGTTGTTGTGCTTTTTAATTAAGAATACCAATGAATCCATCTTTTGTTTTAGTCTTAAAAAGTGAAAGGTGTATAGATATAAGCAAAGCAGACCATTATCTTTTCTTGTAAAGCTGACACCAAGATCTTTTAAGTGAAAGCAAAAAAAGGAATTCCTGTCACAAAATATAAATCACAAATAATACTGATGAAAAAGAACGGGTTGAATGTTGAACACTTTCGTTACCATATAACTATAAACTATGATAAAAGTTCATCAGCATGCATTGATTAATCAAATGTTGTATAAAAAAAAAAAAAGAAAAGAATTTGCTACCAAATGATGTGCTTGTGCGACCAACTGAGAAAGTGGGAAGAATGAGTCTAGAGCCCTGATATTTTATAAAAAGCTTTGTAAAGTAGACCATTTACAGTTCCGAATGATGTATTACTCTTACTTTTATGAGCAAAAATTACTGTAAGTTGTTTCAGTTGAAAAAAATGCAATTGATTGCACTGGTGCCTCCATGTCACTCTCCGCACAAACTAGGATGCAGCGCACATTTATCTAGGTTTAACGTTAAAACATTGTTATATGCTTGAACTGTTTTAGTATATCTATAGATTTTATTTTAGGCAAGTCGTGATGATTTGAGAAGGCTAAATTGATCAAACATGGCTATGATCAGCTCACTGTCTGCCGCTGGCCGCTTGGTCGTTACTTTAAGAAAGAAAAAACGTATTTAACGAACAAAAAAATGCTCCAAACGTTTTTCTAAATTAACTTTATAAAAAACCAAAATGAAATATTATCACTTTGCCATTACATACAAAACTGAACGATTTTAATAGCTGAAACAGTATAATCCCCCCCCCCCCCCCCCCCCGGAACGCAGAAGGGCCCGAGTGAATATGCTGTCCAGGGGGCCCAGAATCCCTAGCAGCGCCCCTGCTTGCATGGTTCGGGCATACTTCATAGTACTAGCCATAATCTCTGGTTATTGTCTCAGCTTTAGTTAAGTTATGTAGTTAGATCAATTATGGGGGGCTAGATAAAAACACTATTGAAGTATTAGCATATTTCATAGTACTATCCATAACCTCTGACTATTGTCTAAGCTTTATTCAAGTTGTTATATAAGTTGTTACATAGGAGACTGTAGGGGGCTAAACAGAATCACTATTTAAAATTGACAAGCATGAGGCAGTCTATTAAATAGTATTAGTCATAACCTCTGGCTAATGATCAGATTGGAGGGTTTGTGACCGTGGGGCCCACATAAAACGGCCAACGTGATACACCCTGAGTGACATAGTGTAACAGACACCAGTCCGTTACTTGTTTTTTTTAAGCTGCTAATACACTCCTCACCACTAGGGGTAGTGGACAACCTCTGTGCTCAGATAAAGAAGCAATCGAGCAGTAGAGTAAGGGAGCATGGCTACCGATATGGAAGCATGTCTGATCTCCTTGGTCAAATAAACTAAAGTCCTGGTTGGGAAACATTATGTTTCATGCTCAACTGTAAGTAAGATGTTTGTTTATTTATTTATTTGTAAAAGATGATTGTTGTGCTTCTTGAATATGTTAGGTTTAATGCAGATAAACCACTGGAGGCATTTTGTGTTTTTGTAGGTCTTTTCTATATATATATGCTTAATGCATATTTACGCCAACATCGTGGTCCATGTTTGGATGTTGCTTCATTGAACCTTTTGATTGCTACAATGGTCACCTTTCAATTGGGAGTCTATATGTTTAATCATGGTCATCTACTTCATTGGATAACCTCTCCAACAAACATCATCATCATTTGACTCCTTCGAGACAGATAAGCTTTGCATCTGACCACACAATCACATTAACTTTCTACAACAGAGAACTTTATAAAGACTGATTTGTGAATTGCTGGAACTTCATCTCGCATACATAACCATATATATTTTTGTGTTGTTTATCAATACTGTTTGAATGTGGTTTTGTTGGTGTGTATATAAAGTCACAAAAGGTGCTTAGGTTGCTGTCTTTTACTCTTTGGTTTAAACATATGTTGATGCCTCTAACCCTCCCTAAAAACAGATTTATAATTATCATTTTCTCAAAGAAGCATGTGTTGGTTATAATAGATTCCTAATGAATGAGTTAATATAAAGTAAAGTTTACATATGGTTTATAATGTGTATTGATAACTGTAAGTATGTTTAACAGTACACTGTGTGTACCGAGTATACAGTGGCATGCAAAAGTTTGGGAACCCCTTGCAGAATCTGTGAAAATGTGAATAGTTTTAACAAAATAAGAGAGATCATACAAAATGCATGTTATTTTTTATTTAGTACTGTCCTGAGTAAGATATTTTACATATATGTTTACATATAGTCCACAAGACAAAAAAATAGCTGAAATTATTCAAATAACCCCCTTCAAAAGTTTGGGAACCCTTGGTTCTTAATACTGTGTGAGGTTACCTGGATGATCCACGACTGTTCTTTTGTTTTGTGTTGGTTGTTCATGAGTCCCTTGTTTGTTCTGAACAGTTGAACTGAGCACTGTTCTTCAGACAAATCCTCCACGTTCTGTAGATTCTGCAGTTTTCCAGCATTTTTGCATATTTGAACCCTTTCCAGCAGTGACTGTATGATTTTGAGATCCATCTTTTCACACTGAGGACAATTGATGGACTCAAACACAACTATTAAAAAAGGTTCAAACATTCAGTGATGCTCCAGAAGGAAACACGATGCATTAAGAGCCGGGGGGTGAAAACTTTTTGAATTTGAAGATCAAGGTAAATTGTACTTAATTTGTCTTCCGGGAAACATGCAAGTATCTTCTGTTGCTTCCGAAGGGCAGTAATAAATGGAAAAAAATATATATTTCAACAAAAGAAAAAAGTTGGAAATCTTCATCCTGTTCAAAAGTTTTCAACAGCCAGCTCTTAATGCATCGTGTGTTCTTCTGGAGCATCAGTGAATGTTTGAACCTTTTTTAATAGTTGTGTTTGAGTCCATCAATTGTCCTCAGTGTGAAAAGATGGATCTCAAAATCATACAGTCACTGCTGGAAAGGGTTCAAATATGCAAAAATGCCGGAAAACTGCAGAATCTACAGAACGTGGAGGATTTGTCTGAAGAACAGTGCTCAGTTCAACTGTTCAGAACAAACAAGGGACTCATGAACAACCAACACAAAACAAAAGAACAGTCGTGGATCATCCAGGTAACCTCACACAGTATTAAGAACCAAGGGTTCACAAACTTTTGAAGGGGGTTATTTGAATAATTTCAGCTATTTTTTTGTCTTGTGGACTATATGTAAACATATTTTATGTAAAATATCTTACTCGGGACAGTACTAAATAAAAAATAACATGCATTTTGTATGATCTCTCTTATTTTGTTAAAAATATTCACATTTTCACAGATTCTACAAGGGGTTCCCAAACTTTCGCATGCCACTGTATGTATGTGTATATTGCACATTGTCATCTGTATAAGTCTGTAAGTAATGGTACTGTCCATGTTAATTGTTTCTGCACTGTATGGAGCACGCTCTCAAGAATTTCACTCAAGGCACATGTGCTGTGATGATGTGACAATAAAAAGTGATTTGATTTGTGATTTGAAGAGTTAACTAGATTAATCAAATGTCATAAACAAATGACCAATTTGTATTTCAATCTAAATTTGAGATCAGATTAGAATTTAACTTAAATTTAATAACTTTGTGCACCGAAAAGACCGAACAGGCAAGATACCTTCAGCCACCATTAGATACCTTATTTGGGCCAATCGCGTGAGCCTTACATATATATTTTTTTATAATCTCAAAAAGCTTTGTAGTTAGCCATGTATAAACGTGATGCCATGGGTGTAAGGATGACTACCAAGTATCTAAAACCCTGACTAGACAATCGAAAAGATATCTCATTGTCTAACTGAGTGGGCCAATGTCCTGATATCATCATTGCCTCAGATTTATTAGCATTTTCTTTGTATCCAGAAACTAATCCATAGTCTCCAAGGCATTCTAAGAGGGCCGAGGGAGATGTAAGAGGGTTTTCAATGAATAATAATACGTCATCTGCGTATAATGATGTCTTATGACACTTTCCTCCTTTATCCTTTATCCCCTGTATTCTTGTTGCCTCTTATTAATTCCGCTAGTGGCTCGATACTAAGTTAAAATAAGACTGGGCACATTACATCTCATGAGTTCCCCTATCTAAACTCAGAACAGTGACCATTAACTCGAACTCTTTGGATTTAGAGATTTTTATTAAACAACCTTTACTCATTTAACAAAAGTGTCATGAAATCCCATATAATTAAGAGTCTGTTCCAGAAACACCCAGTCCACCTTATCAAATGCTTTCTCAGCATCTAAGCTGAGAAGCATTGAGGGTGTTTAACTGTCTTTTTCAATCTGCTGTAAATTTAAAGCTCTTCTTATATTATTTATTGCACATCTTCCATAAATAAATCCAGCCTGATCTGGTTTAATGTTTTTGGATTTTGAGGCATGAGTGTTTACACTGTAACATGATGCATGTTAGTCTATGAATGTTTAGACCAGTGTTTACTGTGAAATACTGCTCAAACTTAGATGTTTATAATGTTCTCTACTATAATAATTTAGTTTCTCAGACATGAAATTTAATTTTTGTACTGTATAATATAAACAAAGCCTGTGTGTGTCTATGACTACAAAATCATGTATTTTTGTTATGAATGGGCGATATTAGCGATTGCTAATTTAGTAATATAGTTACTCCTGATATCAACATGCTCTCACTTGCAGGGACGGACTGGGAGTAAAAAACGGCCCTGGATTTTCTTCCAAATAGGCCCACCACAACTACAGCCGCTACTATCTCACAATATTACAGCAATCAATGTATAGCATTTATGGCAAATAACATCACAAAACCCATGGTGACCCTGCTGAAAAAAACAATAGAAACCATCACAGAAATTCTAATGATTTCCACTACAAATGCCATTACAAACATTACAAACCATCAACTTTTAATCATTAAAACCATTAAATAATGGTTTCCTGTAGTGTGTTTAGGGACATGTTCCATTAGGATTTAGTGGTTTTAACAATAATTTAACAACAATAATAGGCAACCAATTATTAGCAGAGACCAATAGGGTTCATTACAATTTCCATTATAACCAGTAAAACCATTACAAATTCTATTGATGGTTCCTACTGTTGTTGTTGTTTTTCAGCAGGGGATTGAAATAAATGTATTATTATTTGAACTTAAATACTTGAAATCTACATAAAAAGAGCAGAAAGCAAAAATATATATGACATGATAATAAACATAAAATCTAGAAACCTGAAACTACAGAATTCTTCAACTCGAGTATTCATATATCTGTGTGTGTGTGTGCGCGTGTTTGTATGTGTTAATCGGAGCAATCACTTTATAGGCTACTTCATTTACTCTATTTTCTAACTCAATATCTCTCAAGTGTAACCCGTTGTAGAATCGCTGCTGTCTCTATGAATGAATGGTATATTCATGTATTCATGCCAGACAATGCGGAGTGATAAATAGCAGTGGACGCTCGGACTAGGGTTGTCCTGGGATTTTACTACAGTGCTATAGGCTACATGCTGTGTATAGTGAGAGAGACGGGCAAAGGTAACCTGATGTAACTGTTGACTGTTTTTCCTTTTAGCTTCTCCCAACCGCCTTTATCTTCATGTTTTAGGCTTGCCATCACGAGCCCTCTCTCTTTCACATCAGTTTCAGTTTATTATAAGCAAAAATAGATTGCATTAGCGCCCCCTTTTGTCGGCCATCAACTTCCTGATGCTCCTCTGACCATCAATGGTGTGACCGTGGAGAGAGTGAGCAGCACCAAGTTCCTGGGTGTGCACATCACAGAGGACCTCTCCTGGACCAACAACACTGCAGCACTGGCCAAGACAGCACAACAGCGTCTCTACTTCCTCCCCAAACTCAGAAGAGCCAGAGCCCCGGCCCCCATCATGTGCACCTTCTACAGAGGCACCATAGAGAGCATTCTGACTAGCTGCATCACTGTGTGGTATGGCGCCTGCAACGCGTCCTGCCGCAAGTCCCTTCAACGGATAGTGAGAGCAGCTGAGAAGATCATTGGTGTCTCTCTCCCCTCCCTCCAGAACATCTAAAGCACCCGTCTCACCCGCAAAGCCCTCAGCATTGCAGGTGATCCCACCCACCCGACACACAGCTTCTTCAGTCTGCTACCATCAGGGAGGAGACTGCGGAGTCTCCAGGCCAGGACCAACAGACTGAAGGACAGCTTCATCCATCAGGCTGTCAGGAAGCTGAACTCCCTCCAGTCCTTGCCTCCCCTCCCCTCTCCTCCCCTCCCCTCTCCTCTCTTACACCACGCACCACTGAACTCTGACCCACCACCCACCACCACCACTCACAAACACACACACACACACACTGTGATCAGCACCAGTCACTTTGTACAGCATTGGACTGACCTCATTCAACTACCTCTTCTGACAGTCTGAATAAAGACTGCTCTCTTTTTGTCACTTTAATAGAATAGACTTAATAAGCTCTTTGCACTACACCATTCATATTCTGCACTGTTTGGTTATTTCACTGGTTTGCACTCTATCTACCATGTGCCTTATGCCACTTTATCTATTTTTTATTATTATTATTTTTATTTTTTCTACATGTCCTTATTTGTAATAGTTGCATTTGTGTATGTATGTGTGTATGTATGGGTGTGTGTGTATATATATATATATTTATTGTGACGAGTCAGCTGCCTCCCCCTAATTATCAGCACTCCCCATCCCTTAATCGCCGCCCTTCACCAGGCTCCCGACGGGAGTGGGTGTGTGAGAGAGGAGGGGCGCTGAAACAGCCAGGTCTGGCGGCGTGTGATGAGGCACACACCTGAAGTGAATGGAGCCTCATCACCGCCGCTGTTATATGCCGGCTGCGCCTCTCCTCTGGAGACCGGTCTCTTCCCCGTGCATGCACGCTGGTGTCCTCGTGGGTCCAGGAAGGGAGCGTCGAGCGCGGAGGACTGCACCCGCGAGACGGCTGACAGGCCAGGATGCCGGGCCGTACCCCTGGAAGCGCCGCGGGCCCAAAGGAGGACGAAGCCGCCGACAGAAGCCGCCGCCCTCGCGCCCCGGACCCAAGGGGGAGCGCGTGCGGCCACCGGACTCCGCCCCTTACCTGGACCCTTCCTTCCAGAACACTGCCCCTCCTTCACAACCCGCGCAGCAAGACGAGGACACCAGATCCCCTGTTTATTTTGGTCACTCAATCCCCTTTGGACACTTTATTTTATTATTTCTGTTTAATAAAAGCCTCTCCGAGGCCTGACGCCACACCCACTGTGTCTGTCGTTTTGCTCCTCCCGCCACAGTGGTGGAGAATGCAGGCAAGGCGGAGCTTAGACAGCGCAGTTGGGCAACACCGATGACGTCATCCCCTCTCGCTCGCAAAAGTTCATGGAAATCCGCACTGGGACGGAGGAACGACGGAGACGGCCTCCCAGCCACCGAATGGGTAAGTGACGTTCCGTTTATTGTCATTTACCCTGTGGTTGGTTGAGGCTGTCGACTAAAACCCGGTTTCTCTGTCCCGGTTCCGGCGCGGTGCGAGAGGGAGAGTTGCCCGGAGAGGAATCCCTGCCCCGCCCACTCCGACCGCTGGAGCCTGGTTGAGGAAGGTAGCACTCCTGTGTGGGCGGCGGCCGGATGACGGGGATGTCGCTTGGGGGGGGGGATGTGACGAGTCAGCTGCCTCCCCCTAATTATCAGCACTCCCCGTCCCTTAATCGCCGCCCTTCACCAGGCTCCCGACGGGAGTGGGTGTGTGAGAGAGGAGGGGCGCTGAAACAGCCAGGTCTGGCGGCGTGTGATGAGGCACACACCTGAAGTGAATGGAGCCTCATCACCGCCGCTGTTATATGCCGGCTGCGCCTCTCCTCTGGAGACCGGTCTCTTCCCCGTGCATGCACGCTGGTGTCGTCGTGGGTCCAGGAAGGGAGCGTCGAGCGCGGAGGACCGCACCCGCGAGACGGCTGACGGGCCAGGATGCCGGGCCGTACCCCTGGAAGCGCCGCGGGCCCAAAGGAGGACGAAGCCGCCGACAGAAGCCGCCGCCCTCGCGCCCCGGACCCAAGGGGGAGCGCGTGCGGCCACCGGACTCCGCCCCTTACCTGGACCCTTCCTTCCAGAACACTGCCCCTCCTTCACAACCCGCGCAGCACGACGAGGACACCAGATCCCCTGTTTATTTTGGTCACTTAATCCCCTTTGGACACTTTATTTTATTATTTCTGTTTAATAAAAGCCTCTCCGAGGCCTGACGCCACACCCACTGTGTCTGTCGTTTTGCTCCTCCCGCCACAATATATATATATATATTTGATTTGTACTTATCTGTATTTTTGCGTTCTACTGTTAGTGTTTAGTGTTATCTGTATGCACCAGGGAGTAAGAGAGTAACGCAATTTCAATTCTCTGTATGTACGGTACATGTGGCAGAATTGACAATAAAGCAGACTTTGACTTTTGACTTTGACTTTTGACTTCACTTAATTTGATACTTTTTCTTTGATGATGAACCAGCCAAGCCGACGGCCGTCTGACTTCTCCAGAACGTCCAGATGGACAGTCTGCCCCTGCTCACTGGTTTATTTATTTATTAGTGATCAGATACCTGCAGCACAGGTGAGTTCTGCAGATTTTCTCATGACTCTTTTCAAACTGTTTTTCTCTGAGAGCGCTGTACCAACATCAGATGTTCAACTACCCTGGGCTGATGTTCTACATTAATATGGTAAAATAAGCTCCATGACCACTGATGATGGGGCTGTTTTTTTTTTTTTTTTTGAATGCATGAAAAAAGCAGTAAACACTGGAAAAATCAGGTAGGGTTTGCATTTACATTTATGCATTTAGCAGACGCTTTTATCCAAAGCGACTTACATTGCATTCAAGTTACAGTTTTACATTTCATCAGCTCTTGCTTTCCCTGGGAATCGAACCCATGATCTTGGCGTTGCTATCGCCATGCTCTACCATTTGAGCTACAGGAAAGCTGTTTACATGTTTCTACAGTTGAAACGGATCGTTTTTTTTGGAATGGCACAAAGGTGTGTTGCTTTTCAAGTCTCTGTGTTTAGATCATTGTGCTCAATAATGTGTCTTTGACCTTCATTATGAATATGTTGTTTATACTGTTGTAAATAAAATACAAATAATCAAAACCCCCATTATTTTACTCTCCTCACATTCTTTCTTACCTGCCTCACAGACACATTACTGACTGATGGCTCATTATGGCAGCAGCATCTCTACTACCAGTAAAACTTTACATTCATTTTCTTCAAGAACAGCACCATTGTTACTTCACTTGTTTACTGTATTTAATTGTTTGGCCAATGTCATTGTGAGTTTTGGTTATTTTGTCACAGCAACAGTGTTGCCAAGTCCATGGTTTTCCCGTGGAATTGGGCCACTTTAACTCCCCGGAAATGTCCCTGTTCTACAGCACATCCAAAAAAAAAAAAAAAACAGTAAATACATGGAATAGCCCGATCGACCTGCAGAGTACCAGAGCAATCATGTAGAGATTATTTTCACCAGCAGAGGGTGCTGTGAGCTTCACTGATTACTTGGTCATGTGCCACTGCTTTAGTGACGAAGAATTTACGATGTGACATGGGAAAGCATCATCAAGGTATCATCAAATATCAAAAGAGGCAAAGTTATCGGGATCAAGGTTAAACTGCTCATGTTAAATGAAAGTACCCTAATACTACATGTATGTACTATATAACGAAGCAGGATTGTTTTGCATGAAATTTTAAATATTCCTATTAAGTTCCGTCGTCACAACAGAATTCACACACATATCTACCACGTGGGTGAAAGCACGCAGAAATATGGACAAATAAAAATAATAGTAATCGAAACAATTACACTAGCAACTATTACATTTGCAGAAAGGACATCTGTGCTCAAAATGAGCCTAAAATGCAAAATAAGAAGCTTAATTAAGGATGGTGAAGGTCCATTTCCAAAAGCACAAACATAAAAAGATATTTTGTTGAAATTACTGGTTGTAATGACTATATAAAGTTTGTGAAAATTAAAATATTAAATACAATTAGAAAATGTTAAAAATGTTGAATACGGTATATTTAGACACTGTCTAACACTTGATGGCTGCTCTGCCAATTCTTCATCATCAGTTAGGAACCTAGGGCCCGGTTTCACAGACAGGGCTTAGACTAAGCCAGGATTAGGCCATAGTTCAATTAGGACATTTGAGTAATTTTTATAAACATGCCTTATTAAAAACATTACTGGTGTACATCTTGAGACAAAACAAAGGCACTGATATATTTAAAGATCAATCAATGCAAGTTTCTTTCAGTTGAAACAGCTCAGACTTACATTTTAGTCTGGGACTAGGTTTAAGCCTCGTCTGTGAAACCGGGGGTAGGTGTGTTATTTGATAGCAATCTTTCCTTTGAAAGTCATGTTTCTAGCATTTGTAAAACCACATTTTTCTATCTTAAAAATATTTCTAAATTATGACCTATGCTCTCAAAGTCAAATGCAGAAACTTTAATTCCTGCGTTCATGACCTCAATATTAGATTATTGTAATGCTTTATTGGGTGGTTGCTCTGCACGCTTAATAAACAAACTACAGATGGTTCAAAATGCAGCAGCTAGAGTTCTTACTAGAACCAGGAAGTATGACTGCATTAGCCCGGTTCTGTCAACACTGCCTGGCTCCCTATTAAACATCGTATAGATTTTAAAATCTTGCTAATTACTTATAAAGCCCTGAATGGTTTAGCTCCTCAGTACTTGAGTGAGCTCTTATCGCATTATAGTCCTCCACGTCCGCTGCGATCTCAAATCTCTGGCCATTTGATAATACCTAGAATATCAAAATCAACTGCAGGCGGCAGATCTTTTTCCTATTTAGCACCAAAACTCTGGAACAATCTACCAAACACTGTTCGGGAGGCAGACACACTCTGTCAGTTTAAATCTAGATTAAAGACCCATCTCTTTAACCTGGCGTACACATAACACACTAATACACTTCTATTATTCAAATCCGTAAGAGGATTGTTAGGCTGCTTTAATTAAGTCAACTGGAACCGGGAACACTTCCCATAACACCCGATGTACTTGTTACATCGTAAGAAGAATGGCATCTACGCTAATATTAGTCTGTTTCTTTCTTATTCCGAGGTCACCGTAGCCACCCGATCCAGTCTGTATCCAAATTAGATGGTCACTGCAGTCACCTGGATCCAGTCCGTATCCAGATCAGATGGTGAATCAGCACCTAGAGATGACCTCTACAGCCCTGAACGTCAGCAGAGATCAGGACAAATAGATGTGCCCCTGAGACTGATCCCCCCCGAAGACCTCATTACCTAGAGGGCCATTGGGACAAGACCACGGGAACCTGATGAGTCCTCTGCACAATCTGACTTGGCTGCAGTTGGAATTGAACTGCTGGATTCCTCTGGCCAGAGGAGAACGACACACTATTTCCCCATTTAATACTATAAAGCTGCTTTGACACAATTTGCATTGTAAAAAGCACTGTATAAATAATGTTAACTTGACTTGACTATTATTCCTCATATGTTTTTATATTTGTTATATTTTTGTAGCATTATCTAATATGAATTTTGTCTTAATGTAATACTGTTTTGATCATTTTGCTATTAGCAATGTTAATATTCACTAGTTTTCAAAATGGACTCTTTTTCCATATAGTTTTTTGTGTTAATGAATACGGTGTCATGCTTCACTTTCAAACTAAATGTGGTAGCATGTTGTTAATCATTTTATGGAAAACAATTTACCTCAATATCTCCAGCTTACAGTTTCTCTTCAGTCCGTCAGAAAGCAGCTTCACTCCTGAATCCTGCAGGTCATTGTTACTCAGGTCCAGCTCTCTCAGACAGGACTTTGAGGATTGTAAAACTGATGACAAACTCTCACAAGACTGAGCAGTGAGATTACATATGGACAGCCTGAACGAGAAAAACAGTAATTGCACACAGAATAAATCTTAGCAATGTGATTTTTAATGATTAATGAAAAAAAAAATCAATGAAAGTAGGGGACAAGCGACTAGTCAGCAGAAGAGACGGCAGCACGTGAGTGTGTTACTTAATACTTTGTTACTAGATCTGTTGTTTAAATTATTACTTGCTGCTAGGAAGGAATATTTTGTTTTCTACCTATTTCTACTTTGCTTTTTCGTTGTAGTTTTTATTTTTGATTGCACTTACTTGTTATAATAATAGCCGTCGATCGGCTTAGTGTTATTGGCATTGCTGCCTTCCTGCACTTAAGCGCGAATTGTAGTTTCGATTTGAGCAATTGACCTGCTATAGGCTGTTGGGTGTGCTAATTAGAAGGCGGCCACAGCTGTTTTCACTTGTGGCTTCCTAGACAGTATGTATTGATATCTGTGCGCTGAAGTGTCAGCGGAAGCGTTCAGCCTCTTCGGGTGAAGACCTATGAGGGTAAAGATCTGCGACTTTTACCTGCGTGACTTTAACCGCACAACAACACCGAGCAATACACTTAAGTACCATCTCTATCTTCCCTCACACACTCTCCTTCCCTATCCTCTTTCCTTCCACCTCTATCATGTGTTTCCAAACCATTCCGGTTCTCTCTCAACCTCGCTCTAAAAACACAAGCAGACGGCAGCGTAATCATGCTAACTTGCGCCCTATCTCTACATCTTCTACTACACCTCTTTCTTTCTCTGTGGGTCTTTGGAATTGCCAGTCAGCTTTCAACAAAGCTGACTTAATTTCTGCTTTTTCCTTACAATCCACACTCAGCATCTTGGGCTTGACTGAGACCTGGATTCGTCCAGAAGACTCGGCTACCCCGGCTGCTCTCTCTCACAATTTCTCTTTCTCTCACACCCCAAGGCAAGTTGGCCTGGGTGGGGGCACTGGCCTGCTCATTTCAAACAATTGGAAATACTCAACCCACTCTCCCCTAGGCTATCACAACTCATTTGAATCTCATGCGATTACTGTAACAGATCCTATAAAACTGCAGATTGTGGTAATTTACCGTCCCCCTGGCCAAATTCTAGCCACCTTTCTAGAGGAGCTGGACGGGCTGCTGTCCTCTTTTATGGATGATAGCACTCCACTCTTAGTCTTTGGCGATTTCAACACTCATCTAGACAGGCCTTATGCTACAGACTTCCATTCACTCCTAGCTTAATTTGATCTCAAACACCTTACCACTACTAGCACGCACAAATCAGGCAACCAACTTGATTTAATTTACACACGCAATTGTACTACAGATAACATTCTGGTACAACCACTACATATCTCTGACCATTTCTTCATTACATTTACTTTACATTTTGCTACCCGGGTGCCACCATCTCCCTTACCGGTTACTTTCAGACGTAACCTACGCTCCCTTTCCCACTCCCTTCTTTCCTCTGTAGTATCCTCCTCTGTTCCCTCACCTACCCATTTCTCATCTCTGGATGTGAATGCAGCTACTGACACTTTATGCACTACCTTAACCTCTTGTCTAGATGACATTTGTCCTCTCTCCTCCAGGCCAGCACGGGCTGCCCCTTCTAACCCCTGGTTATCCGATGTTCTTCGTGAGCATCGGACCAAACTCAGAGCGGCAGAGAGAAAATGGCGCAGATCAAATGATCCGTCAGACCTGAGTAGGTATCAGTCTTTGCTTTCATCTTTTTCTACTGAA
Source organism: Schizothorax lantsangensis (assembly GCA_027422415.1). NCBI lineage: Eukaryota > Metazoa > Chordata > Actinopteri > Cypriniformes > Cyprinidae > Schizothorax > Schizothorax lantsangensis. Next base: position 143,935 of record JAPDDO010000303.1, read on the forward strand.
GTCCACACTGCCAAATCCTCACATTTCCACAACAAGATCAACAGCGCTTCAGACATGCGTAATCTCTTCAGAACATTTAATTCTCTCCTCTGTCCCCCTCCACCTCCCACCACTTCTATAACAGCTGACGACTTTGCCACTTTTATCACAGACAAAACTAGAACAATCAGTAACCAGTTCTCACCTCCACACACACAGGACCTCCAACCAACCACATCCACTGCTCAAACTCCCATTTTCTCCTTCCGTCCCCTCACCGAGCCGGAAGTATCCAAACTTCTCCTCTCCAGCCATCCTACAACATGTCCTCTTGACCCAATCCCCTCTCACCTTCTCCAAGCAATCTCTCCCACACTCTTACCGGCACTCACACACATTATCAACACATCTCTCCTCACAGGCATCTTCCCCACAGCGTTCAAGCAGGCTCGGGTAATCCCACTGCTCAAAAAACCTACATTAAACACTTCTCTTTTAGGAAACTACAGACCTGTCTCTCTCCTTCCATTCGTAACGAAAACACCTGAACGAGTTGTCTTCAACCAGCTCTCATTGTTTCTTTCACTTTACAACAAACTGGATGCTAAACAGTCAGGTTTCAGGAGTGGCCATTCAACTGAGACTGCGCTACTCTCAGTCACTGAAGCCCTGCGAATTGCAAAGGCCGATTCCAAATCATCAGTCCTCATTCTGCTGGATCTTTCTGCTGCTTTTGACACTGTCAATCATCAGATCCTCCTGCCCACCCTCTCATCGCTGGGCATCACTGGGATTCCACTTTGCTGGTTTGAATCCTATCTCACCGGCAGGTCTTTCAGGGTGGCCTGGGGAGGGGAGGTATCCAAAGCACATCAACTGGTCACTGGAGTTCCTCAGGGATCGGTTCTTGGACCCCTCCTCTTCTCCACATACACTACATCACTGGGTCCCATCATACAGGCACATGGCTTCTCCTATCATTGCTACACCGATGACACGCAGCTCTATCTCTCTTTTCAACCTGTTGATCCAACGGTAGCTGCATGGATCTCAGGCTGCCTGGCGGACATCTCGGCATGGATGAAAGAACATCAACTACAGCTCAACATGGCAAAGACTGAGCTTCTTGTCTTCCCTGCCACTCCGACTCTACAGCATGACTTCATGATTCAGTTAGGCTCATCAATAATTACCCCATCAACTTCGGTCAGAAGTCTTGGTGTAATCTTTGATGACCAGCTGACCTTCAAAGAGCACATTGCAAAGACTGCTCGATCTTGCAGGTTTGCACTACACAACATCAGAAACATTAGGCCCTTTCTGACAGAGCATGCTGCACAACTTCTTGTCCAGGCCCTTGTCGTTTCTAGGCTGGACTACTGCAATGCTCTTCTGGCTGGACTTCCATCAAACACAATCAAACCTCTACAAATGATTCAGAATGCAGCGGCACGACTGGTCTTCAACGAGCCAAAAAGAGCCCATGTTACCACCTCTCTTCATCTCCTTGCACTGGCTACCAGTTGCAGCTCGCATCAAGTTCAAGACACTGATGCTTGCATACAGAACGACCACAGGCTCAGCACCCTCCTACTTGCACTCACTATTACGAATCTACATCCCCTCCAGAAGTCTGAGATCTGCTAGTGAGCGACGCCTTGTGGTACCATCACAGAGAGGCTCAAAATCACTCTCCAGAACATTCTCGTTCACCATTCCTGGCTGGTGGAATAATCTTCCCACCCCTATCTGGAATGCTGGATCCTTGTCAATCTTCAAGCAACAACTGAAAACTCATCTCTTTCGGCACTACTTGATTTCATCCAAAAAAAAAAAACTTAATCTTTCCCTTTATCTTTCTCTCCTTCCCTTGCTAGCTTGTACTTATTTGAACAATGACTGAGACTTGGTGTTACGAGCACTTCCTCTGTCTGATTGCCTCTTCAAGATGAATCGCTTTATGTATTCCCCAATTGTAAGTCGCTTTGGATAAAAGCGTCTGCCAAATGACTAAATGTAAATGTAAATGTAAAGTGTTTGAAATCAGACCTCAGGATCTCCAGCTGATAGTTTGGACTCTTCAGTCCATCAGAAAGCAGCTTCACTCCTGAATCCTGCAGGTCATTGTTACTTAGGTCCATCTCTTTCAGACAGGAGTTTGAGGATTGTAAAACTGATGACAAACTTTCACAAGACTGAGCAGTGAGATTACAGACACATAGCCTGTGAAGAGAACAAAACAAACAGCCATATTAATGTGTTTATCAGGTTTATAATCTGGACTGCATGTTTGTCCTAAATACAACATAAGCATTAAAATGGTAGACATTAAAAAGACATTAAAACGGTATTAGTAACAGAAATGAGCAGAAATGTCAGGGCATGTCAAAAAATCTCCAAGGGTCAAAAAATCCCTCAGGATCAACTCCTGAGTGTTAAATTTGCAGCAAATCAAAGTGACTCATGAATAATTTGATCCAGTTCAACTCAGTGATCTGGTCACAGCGGTTCACGTTATCAACACACTGAATTTGTCCTACTGAAATGAGGCAAGTAATATAAAATAAAAAGTAATATAACAGTGTGCAGAGGATTTGATTGAGAAAGCGAAAATAGAGCTACTATAATAAATGCATAAAGAAAGGGAACATGTTTTAAATTGACATGAAATTGTAAATTGAAACAAACTGTTCAAAAGAATCACTTAAAGAAATGAAGGTATCGTTTAATTTCTCATAATTGAAAACTACATTACAAAATTCCAGGATGCTTGGAAACCCTGATTGTTTTCTCATCAGGTTTTTGAGTAGATATTGCCTGCCTTGTGTCCTTGGAGAAGAATCACTCATACATTCATTCTACAATATAAATGGGAAAATCTGCTAGCTATAGTTATGATATATGTGGATGAACACCAATTCATCCACATATTTTAACATAGTGATTCAGTGAATGTCAAACCTCAGTATCTTCAGCTTACGGTTACTCTTCAGTCCATCATAAAGCAGCTTCATTCCTGAATCCCTCAGGTAATTTCTACTCAGGTCAAGCTCTGTCAGATGACAGTCTGATGATTGGAGAGCTGAAGATACAGTTTCACAGCATGTTTCATCAAAACCACAGCCGTCAAATCTGCCAAAACAGAAGGTTATGCTAGTTATTTTCTGATGTTCAGTGTTTCTGCAATAACTTATTTTACCCTTCATAATCAGAACAACAAGATTTTTTACATAATATTTTAATATTTAATTGTTTAGTCATGTTAGAATAAAACATCTGATCAAACAGCAGTCAGTAAAATTACTCACAGGGCTTTTCTGCAGCATCTCATAGCTGGAATGAGTCTCTTGTAGTCTGATCGTTTTGAAGTGAACCTCTTTGGGTTGAACTCATCCAGCACCTTCTCTGACATCAGTAGTACTGTGGTCAGCACTGAACACATTGAAGATGAGAGGTCTCTTCCTGGATGTTCATCTGAACTGAGATATCTCTGAATTTCCTCATATAATGAATTATCCTTGAGCTCAAGTAAGCAGTAGAATAGGTTGACTGAAGCTTCATCTGAGATATAGTTGTTTTGCACTTGTTTAATGTATTGAGTTGTTTGTTTGATGCTCTCTGTGGTTTCTTCAGTGTGTGTGATCAGGCCTTTGAGCAGGTTTTGGCTGGATTTCAGTGTAATGCCCATCAGAAACCGCAGGAACAGGTCCAGATGTCCTCTCTTACTCTTCATGGCTTTATCAACAACCTTCTGCAGTAGCTCCTGCAATGTGATATTTTCTTCTGGCTTATCAAAGAAAAACTGAAGCTCCTGCATGTTCTTGTTCAGGTAACAGAGGAACACATGTACTGCAGCAAGAAACTCTTGAACACTCAGATGCACAAAGCAGAAGACCTTCATCTCATGAAGTCCAGCTTCCATCTCAAAGATCTCAGTGATCATTCCTGTGAACTCTTCGCCCTTCAATCCTGTGAAGTTTTCACTCACCTCAATACCACATTCTTCCAGATCTTCCTCATAGAACACAATGTTTTCCTGCTTCAGCTGTTCAAACGCTAGCTTGGCTAACTTCAAAATCATCTCTCTATTTGAACGTAAGAGCTTTGTACGTTGTCTTTCTGTCTTTTCATCATACTTCTGGTTCTTCATTTTCATCTGTATCAGCAGGAAGTGGATGTACATTTCAGTGAGTGTTGTGCTGATGTTCTCTTCACTGTTCTTGATGAGAATATCCTGAAGTACTTTGGCTGTGATCCAGCAGAACACAGGAATGTGGCACATGATGTAGAGACTACGAGACTTCTTAATGTGTGAGATTATTCTGGAGGCCAGAGTCTCATCTGTGATTGTCTTTTTGAAGTACTCCTCCTTCTGTTGGTCAGTGAATCCTCGCACCTCAGTGAACAAACCCACATGTTCAGGATCGATCTGATTGGCTGCTGCTGGTCGTGAGGTCACCCAGACGAGAGCTGATGGAAGCAGATTCCCTTTGACCAGATTCGTGAACAGCTCATCTACAGATGATCTTTCCTCAACATTGTTCAGTGTTTTACTTTTAAAATTCAAAGACAAGTGACTCTCATCAAGTCCATCAAAAATAAATGCTAGATTGCATTCCTTATATAACTTTGTTTTCTCCAGGCCCTCCAGTTCAGCATAAAATTTCCACAGAAACTCATGGAGATTGATCTCTCTGTCTTTAATGCAGTTAATATCTCTGAATGGAAGCAGGAACACACAGTGTATATCCTGATTGGCTTCTCCTTCTGCCCAGTCCAGGATGAACTTGTGCACAGAGACAGTTTTTCCAATGCCAGCGACTCCTTTGGTCAGCACAATATTCTTCTCACTGTTTTCCCTCAATATACTGAACATATCATTGCATTTGATTGGTTTGTCCTGTGTTTGTTTGTTCTTGAAAGCATCATCAATCTTCAGAATCTCATGTTCCTGACTGACATCTTTCATATCTCCCTCTGTGATGAAGAGCTCTGTGTAAACAACCTGGAGTTGTGCTTTATTTTCTTTCTTGCCCTCAAAAATATGTTTTGCTTTTTTCTTCATGTTGGATTTGTGAGTTTCCAAGAATTTTTTCAGAATCAAATCTGTAGTTATAAAATACAATTAAGTTAATACAACAGGGAAAAAGCAAAAAACAGATTTAATTTTTTTAAAGAAACATGACAAAGCTTTTGCATCAGCATAACCTCGTCAGAAGTCATTAAATTTATTGTAATTAAATTACTTTTGAAAATAACACCGAAGACTTTAAATATTCAAAGATGATGCACATCTAATGCTTGAATGGGAGAAAGTGTAAGGCCCAAAATGGTGGAATAGTCCTGCTTCTGAATAAAAGAGCCGGTTGTTAATTGCTAAAGTCATCACGTCACTGCAGCTGCACTTATGAACTTCGGTTGCTATAGAAACAGTCAGCATCCTGAGATGTGCTCTTAGGACTGTGTATGTGCAATGACTGGTCTAACCTGAAAAATAAGCTTTTTTAATGCCATTTGAGCATAAGAAACTAATCTGGTGACACTGTACATCACTCCACACATTTCACCTCTGTTATAATATTAATAATGCTCCCTCCCAACAACATGGGTCAAAAAAAGTGTTTGGGTCACTGCCACTTATATTCTTACACTAACTGTGATTTATACAGTGAAAATTGTGAAAAAAAGGTTTGAATACGACTGATAAGACCTTGTTTTTCGGTGTGTTTCTCTGCTGTCTCTGAGAGTTTTTGTGGCTCTGTGAGAAGAGAGAAAAAGAACAGTGAGTAGAAAAGTAAAAAAGAACTAAAGTGTGTGACAAAATATACAGATACATGAAAGAAAATACTGTAAACATATCTGCCTATGAACAATATTATCATAAATGAACTGAGATATTTAGAGGTGTCTCACAGTCCTCCCTGTTATTCTCCTCCTGAGTGTATCATGAGTCACCATTCACTTCCCTTATGTTCAGTCACCATAGAGAATGTGTGAGTGAAGAAATGTCACACAGCCTCCTTTGTATTTTTATAAGGAGTTATTTTTCAAGTGATGTATGTTTCTTGTCCTTTTTTTTCTACCTGCCGCGTTATCATTTTTCTTTGTTCAAGGTTATATTAAAGGACTATTTGCCTTCATCTTCTTTGTGTGTGAGTTTATCTTAGACACCGTTTCAAGACACTGACAAGAGAAATCTAATTCTTGCATGAACTTTAATCGGACTAGGGTTCACAAACACTCAGCATTATTTCACTGACTGCTAATAAGCATTGCGTCTCAGTCGGCACAGTTAAAGTGACAGTACCGTGTCCTGCAGTGTTGTAGTTGATGGTCACTGGGCCTGTGATGGTGTTTCCAGTGATTACAGGAGCATTTACAGTTCCTCCCGTCTGAGCGTTCAGATCAACACTGTTCTGAACACCACTGTTCATCTGGACTGGAATACAGACAGAGAGATTCATTACATTTCCTAAATGACAATTCCCAGGAGAAAAAAAGTACACTTGAATGCACTAAAAAATACTTAAATACCAGCAAGTACATTTGTAGTACACACTTATTTTTGTGCTAAATAAAATGGTAAAACTTATACACTATAAATACACTAATTAAAAGTATATTTCTACTTCAGTAGTACTTCAGTTCAATTGCAAAAGTATTCTAAATATCACTGATATTTAAATAGAATTTTAGTGCATTGAAATAAAGTATACTACTGCAAAAATATAGAGGACTTTTATTAGTGTATTTCTTAAAAGTGTTTTGAATGATTTAAAAATTAGTTCAATATTAGTACACTTTTATATAGTTATCCTAAGTTTAAATTAAATTGATTTTATTTAAAATATATTGATAATTTAATAGTTATAAGTACATTTTCCCAACTGTGCTACTTAAGTACACTTAATATAAATAAACTAATTATCATTAACACTTAAACTGATTTTAAGTGTAGTCAGATAAAGTGTTTTATAATTGCATTGCTTAAAAGTGTGCTACAATCGCTTTACATACAATTTTAGTGCTTTTTTTATACTATCACCACATTCTATTTGGATTTTCATGAAAAATACAGTAGAAATGCATTACTAGTAAAAACCCTGTAGGCTACTGTGCTTAGGCTACTATAATTTAATTAACTGTAAAAAACAAAACAAAAAAAAAAACACCCATCATTCTCCATCTTCCGCATTGCTGCTATGTGTACATACCCGGTACAACCTGTTTGCACATTCCTCTTGCACATCCCTGGTTATATTAATATTTATTAAATCCACAGTAGACTGTATTGTACATTTTAGTTCATTGCACATTTTGCTCCTTATTTTATTTTATTGTTTTTACTTATTTTTTTATCTTATTCCTACCTATATTTAAATATATGCTCCTGTGTTATGTATCATCTTTTATTTTATTTTTTTGCACTGTCCATTGAGCGGACCTGTCCTGACCTACATTTCACTACTGATTATACCCTGTATGATTGTGTATGTGACAAATAAACAAGAACCTTGAACCTTGAAACCTAATTGCACTAATTGTCACAGTTCCGCTGTCTCTCTCTCTGTGTGAGAGTGTGTGTGTGCTCCTCTGCTGATGAGCTGATCAGTAGCAGCTGTGGCTCATCAGCTCCACTATTTAATGGCCTTGCTTCTGAGGCCATGTCCACACGTACACGGGTATTTCATAAACAGAGTTTTTCCTTCTTCCATTTAAAAAAAAAAATCTCCATCCACATGAAAACTCAAGCACATGCTATGAAGCACTGTCAAGAGCATACCAAACCAACAGGTGGCGATATAATCTCGACCCTAAAGCCATGTTGGCCAATCAGAAGCCTGAGAAAGTTTCCAGTAGGCGGAGATAGCGCAGGCTCCGTCGTCACAAGCCAAAATCTCAGGTTTTGCTGTCTACACGATAACACTGCAACCGGAGTTTTTGAAAATCTTCAGCCTGGCAGGAGTTTTCAAAAATGTTCAGTTTCAGTGACCTGGTGCAGCGTTTGCGTGTGGACGAACGGCCAAACCGCATAGAAAAAGCTGTGTATATAATAACCGTGTTCGTGTGGACAGGGCCTCACTCTGTGTTGTCAGATTGTTGGTGTTTTTGTGGTGTCTTGTCCTGGGGCCCGTTTCAGAAAGGAGGTTCAGTGAAAACTCTGAGTATGTTAACCCTGAAATGAGGGAAACTCTGGGTTTTCCGTTTCAAAATGGGAGGTTTGTTAAACCCGGGAAAGCAGGGTAAGTCAAGCCCGTTTCAGAAAGAGAGGTAACTTATACTCAGTCGGTTACCGTGGTAACTTACGCTGTGAACCTAACCTGGTCGGGAGCAGGTTTTCTTCGATAAACCCAGAGTTTCTTTCTGTCTCCTCCCCCTTTTTAAAGTGTAAGCGATGTTTTAATACCTCATGCATTCATTCACGCTGCAAAATTGCTTTTCTTACTGAGTATTTTTGTCTTATTTCAAGTACAAATATTTAAAAATTCTTAAGTTAAGATCCATTTTCTATAGATAAAAAATATCTAGATATTTAGTCTTGTTAAAATATAAAAGTGTTTTTTTCTAGCTCTTTTTGGCCTTGTTCCTTGGAAACACAGTCCTGGATTGTTCGCTGTCATCTGCATGCATCTGATCTCTGCTTCCTCTCATAAACTCTTATTTGCTGAACTCACATCTCAGTCCTCTGTTATTATCCACATTAATAGCACATGATTGGATTATTCGTTTAGATGTGTACCCAAATTCACAATTTAACAGCAAGTATACTTTTAGCATAAAGTACTTGAAGTGATATATTTTTAATGTGAAAAAAGTGCTATTAATGACATAGTAATAGTGTACTTGATTGTGCTATTTAAAGACACCATAGTTAAATATCATATAAAGGGAATGTTAACATGGTTACAATACATTTGAAATTAATTATTTAATCTATTAAAATATGTAGGCAATACATTATATATACATTTTGTATATATTCATTATATATTAATCTTATATTTTAAATAATTGTAGTAACTAAATACTTTTTTTTTTTTTACAGAGAAAGTATGTTAAAAGCATGGTGTCTCAAAATAGCACAGTTGAGTACACTTAGATGATCTTCAGATTATCTTAAGAAGTACTAAATAATAATTTTAGTATAGTAAGCACAAAATTAGTGCGTGAAAATAGAGCACTTTAAGTACATTACGGAAGTGTACTAAGTGCACTTGAATAAAGTGTATTTTACTGCACTTTTTTTGACCTGGGAATTTTAACATTACTGGTATTCTGTTGTTCATTACCTTGCTTGTGTTTCAGTTTTTCTTCTTCCAGCTCATCTGGTGTGTCACAATGCTGCTCAAGAGATGCCATCGTCCTTCACTGACTCACTGCTGTTGGACTGGAAGAAAAAGGTTTTTAAAGCTCCTCTGTCATTAGACACTTTCCAGAAATAAATAAGGATCTATTTGAAAATAAACAAGCAAATAAAATATAGCAGCATTTATAAAATAATATGAGTTATTAAATGTCTCTCTCTGGATGTTTTATTCACTATATTTAAAGAAACAAATAATATTGGGTTTTGTACACCAAGAATCATGTAAAATAATAAAATTAATTGTTAACAGCAGTTGTTCATCACTAATGCTCGATCATCACTTAATTAATCGCTTAATTATCTCATTAACTTTAACTCTGCTTCAGTGTTACTTTAACACTATTTAGATTGGGACCAAATGTTCTCTGAGCAGTGTTGAAGTTAATCAAGTGATTAATGAACTACTTGCACAACTACTTCTGCGTTCTACTTAATACGATTCAGGCATTTCCAGTTACAGCTTTCAGCGCACCTACATACAGACCGTTACACAGTAGAATGCAGATTATTATTTAGGTTAATTCTGTTCTCTGCATTAACATGAATTATATTGAACATGCTGAACTGTTCCTGTAATATTTTTTCTTTTCCAAATGTGCATTCTGAATAATAAGTAAATGTATTTTCCCCAATAACATGTAGCTGTCTAGTGTCTGTCTTCTCATAAACAGTGTTTTTCACTTATGGGTCATATTTCATAGCTGTTGAGTTTAAATTATTTTGACTGATGGACAGGATTTGATTGTTCAGCAAGTGAAAGAGTGTTAAAATCAGCCCAAATATATGGAGCCATGCACATGACATGCAGGGAAAAAAAGTAAATCATGCGGATCATATACCCCACCCTGATAGCAAGCATCCATTTAAACAATGTTAAATCAGAGGCATTTTATCAACATCACTTTGCACCCGGCCCGGGAGAGGCCAGCTACCCTGTTTTTGTGGTTGTTTATTATTATTATTATTATTTTATTTTTTTGCCTTCTTAATGTACCAAAGTGATCATTTCCAATTTTGTCACTCGAGAATAATTCGATAATTAATCATAAATTGTTTAGTCTTGACTGGCAGCGCTGCACTATATGAATCGGCTCATGTCTGTTCTGCGCTTCCGTCAAACAGTTCCAAACAGAATCAATGTGGGATGCGCGGGACACGAGGAAGGAAAGGAAAGGTCAGTTTCATCTGTATACGCTACTGTACTTTTGTCTTAGTTGAGTATTAAACTGCTAGCACCTGTTAGGCTATCAGGAGCACCCCATTATTATCATCAGTCAGAATACTGTACTAAAGGGCAATTGTAAAGTTACATTAATAAATTTAGCAGACAGATATTCACAAGGATTTATTGTATAGGGAGGGGGCTTGAGCAGACAGAAACACATAAATATGAATAACAGCCTCATAATGCAATAGTGTCTTCAGTATTAGGAATTTTCAATAAAGATATTGTACTAATTTTGACATGTGGGCACTTTAGTTTTAATATATTTGTATGAAATATAGGTTTGTTAAATCTAGGGTATTTAAGTCATTTTTAAGATAAATAACACTCTGTGCTAACAAATTGCAATGAGATGGTTGTTTTGCAACAAGGTAGATACAGTTAGTGAAGACCTGTTAGATCTGCTGGTGAAGTAGTGACAAGTACAAGAAAAAAGAAGGGACAGAGACAGAGATGTCGGTGAAAATGAAGAAAAGGAAAAGTGAAGTGAAGGTGCAGTTCAAGAGACAACCTTTAATTATTTTCCACGGCCCCAGACTAAAGATTTAGGCCTATTTATATGATGGCCATACAAATAATAATAGGTTTGTCTGTGGCTTCAGAATTTGTTGTGGGTGTATAGGATGGCCTAAATGAGTGTGAGATTTACAGGCCTGAAATCCCAGTCCGGCCCTGTTTTGCATCCACAATTAATGTTGAAAAAATGTGGAAATTTCATCAAAAAAATAAAATAAATCAATGGTAGTGGCATTAAATCAATGTTACAATGTGATGTTGGTTCCACATCATGCATGCGCTCTCAAAAAAATCAAAAAAAACTAGTGGTGTCAAAATTAGCGTAATTCATGTCATGTTAAAATTAACCATATCAGGGAACTGTCACCATGAAAGTGTTAAAATTATTGAAATATTAACTTCAAAAGTGTTTAACAGATTTTCAAATGTTAAACATGATTCCTGTATATCTGCACTATCATGTATGTTGCACTATCCATACTTTCTTTGAAGCTCCTGTCGTCAAGTCAAATTCCTTGTGTGTGTAAACATACTTGGTAATAAAGCTCTTTCTGACTGACTTCTGAACACAACACTAGGATCATGAAATTGTGGATGTTTTCACACACCATTTTTAAACATATGACATGAAAGAGATTGTTTTTCAGTGCAACATACTGTATTGTCAAAGAACAGACACAATGTATGATTATATATGATATTTATTATTATAATATTATTATTAGGGGTGGTACGGTTCAACTTTTTCACGGTTCGGTTCGTATCACGGTTTTAGAGTCACGGTTTCGGTATGGTTCGGTATGTTTAGGGAAAATACTATACTGTCAAATAAAAATAGAAAATAAGAATAATCTATCTAACTACAAGCAACAGCACAAAAAAATACAATAGAGTAAAGATACAAATAAAATAATCAGTGATTTTCAGTTGTTTTTTTAGGTAGGTCTATAGCATTAGTTTTTAGGCACAGAAATTGAATAAAGTAATCAAATGTAAAACAGCATTGCATATTTGACTGTATAAATTAAAGATTAATCTTTATTAAAGTTACAAAAGCGATTCAATCAAGAGCAGTGAGTGATTTCTTTGTTGTTGCTGTTTGATTAATATTAAGAAAGTGCTGTCACTTTAAGAGAATGCACTGATACAGTACGTTCAGCCTGCTGTGTCTGCTATAGGATACTTACCAAGACGGGCATTCTGACAGATTTTTTGTGTGAATTTGTCCATTCAAACACAATACTTCAGAGAGAGCTTCATATTTGCGTGCGTTCTGAGGCGCGGGTTTACGCGGATCTGATGAGCGCGCGCTCAAATCTTCTCGCTGCGCGCGTGAGCTCGCGTCCTCTGGCTCTTAAATGTTTAAACTGGCAAAGCTTACATGAGTTTAGTTTAAACACCGATATCAACGTGTGCTGTTCAGGTCTCACCTGTGCACGCGCACGCTATCAGCACCCGGGTGATGACGGAATAAATGCTCATAATCCAGCATACGCACTCGCATTGAACAAGAGTGAATGGTTTGTCCACTTTGTTTTTTTCATCGCTGTTATTGTAATGTACTGGGATGCCAGAATGCGCATCCATTAAAAGAAACATACATTAGCCGAACCCTGTTTGTTTTACATTTTATTTATAACAAACCATATTACACATGCGTTGTCAGATTTAAGTTGATCCGCGGTCCTAGCGCGTGCCGAACCGTGTGTGGAGAACCGTTCGGTTCGTTTTTTTTCCGCGAACCGTGCCATCCCTAATTATTATTAGTTCTTTCTCAGATTCTCTAATCTGTTAAGCAAAGCTCTGTATTTGACTGTTAATTAAATACAATTAAGGAAAACATGACATGCTTTTGTAGGTCTATTTTAAAGGGACAATTCATTCAAAAATAAAAATGAACTCACTCACATTTGTTTCAGTGTTCTTCTGTAGAAGATACTTTGAAGAATGTGTCAGTGCTGTTTTGTTCACACTGGTTTCAAACAGGTGAGTAAATGATGACAGAGTTTTCATTTTTGGGTGGACGTATACCTTTATATTATACTCTATTATAGGCTACTTGGAGATTGGTGATTCCCAAACAGGTGTATGTGGAGAGATTTTTATTTATTATTATTATTTTTACTTAAAATAGAATAAAATATGTGACAGATAGAAGTAAATGTGCATTTACCTGTGTGACTTTAATTATAATTTACATGATACATGATATAATATGAGAAAATTAATATTTGTAGTTTGGAGGTTTGTTTCAGGCATTGCTGTAGCTACACACTGCAGTACTAGTCACCAATGACAACTTGGTAGGCTAATCTATTCAAATAAATAAATACATTAATTAAAGCCCCACAAATGAAATATATAAAAGCTAAACTATATTAGCCTAGGTTAGCATAAGTTATTCACTTATTGTTTGTTTTGCTGTATTCCTGTAATCAATCAGGCAAAACAGCTTATAGACAATTTATCATATTATTACACAAACTATGCATTATTATGACACTCTTGCAGTTAATGCTTTAATGCTGAACATTGATACTTCATTACCTTTTCGAAATAATCCATTAGCGATTTGAGGAGCATGGACTAATATTTTCAGTTCCATTCGTTTGCGCGTTGATTCAAGGACACGCCCACAACAGGGGAACTAATGACTATTTATGGTGTTATTTTACTGCCAAATGTCGAGAGCGCATTTTTGTAGCGCGAAAGTAGATTAATATAATGCGCGAGCGTGAATCTCTCTGCTCGCACGCGGATTTCCTTTGCTCTCGCACAAAACCTGATGCGCGCGCTCGGATATACGCTGCTCTCGCGCAGAGAGAGTGCGCGCACTTAAAACGTGTCTCTCCTCTCCCTCAAGTGTGCGTGTTCAAACTCCACATCTCTCCGTGCTCTTGCGCTAGATATTCATTCTTTTCACACCTGGATTAAACGTTGTCAAAAGTTATCATTATGCACTTTTAAAAATATCTCGAAATAGATTTCTTCATTAGGGCCTTTCCTTGATTTTTTTTTATTGTTGTATTTTTGTTTTAACACACTGGTTATTGTAGGCTACTTTGTTTTACTTTATATCTTTTATGTTTGTATTTTATTATTTTCTGTGAAATGAAAGGATCTTTAATTTCTTTCCAGTTTTATCATATTTAGCAATGTTAATTAAATGTATATTTGAAATGGCTAGAAATTAGGTGCTTGGATGATTTGTATAAATAACCTCTGTCCAACTATGGTTGATCAAACCCCTCGATTTATCTAAAAACAGCCCATGGCTCTAAAGACTTCATATAAAAGGTCAATGTTATGTCATATTATGTCAGATATCTCAACTGAATTTAAAATCTTTGCAATACATTCTCAGTTGTTGGCAAAAGAAGGTAACAATTCCTATCAAACAACATCAAATGCAAAAATAGTTGTAAACGATGATATCATACACTAAATGCTCTGATAGAATCGCTGTTTGGACATTTATTGGGAGTTTTTTTATTTATCTATTTATTTTCTAAATCCAGTGTTTGTTTTCAATTCTGATTTTAGTTAGAGTTTCTTTTCATGAAAACTCACTTCATATTAGCAACACATTCAATGGCACTCTCCTCTAAAACAGTGAATATACAGTTATATGACAGTTATAGGTAATGACACTGTCTGCAAATGCATTAAACCCATAGAATATAATGTAGTGATGTTATCACAAATATGATAAATTCATTATAGTGTTATATTTGGTCTCCACATCTTAAGGCTATTTAGGGATAGTGCATCTGACCCTAGTTCTGTCTTAAATCAGAAGATCATGTAAATCAGTAAAGATCATGTTCCATGAAGATATTTTGTAAATTTCTTATGGTAAATATATCAAAACTTAATGTTTGATTAGTAATATGCATTGCTAAGAACTTCATTTGAACAACTTTAAAGGTGATTTTCTCAATATTTAGATTTTTTTGCACCCTCAGATTCCAGATTTACAAATATTGTCCAATCATAACAAACCATACATCAATGGAAAGCTATTTATTCAGCTTTCAGATGATGCATAAATCTCAATTTTGAAAAAATTGACACTTAAGACTGGCTTTGTGGTCCAGGGTCACACACACACACACACACACACACACACACACACACACACACACACACACATTAGTGCTGTCAATCGATTAAAAAATGTAATCGCGTTAATCACAGTCATGGACTGTGATTAATCATGATTAATCACAAATTTAAAATACTAGGATTTACCTGTAAATGTGTTGAAAAAGAAATGCATGACAAACTAGTTTAAGGAAACAGAACCTTAGACACAATTCTTATTATTCTTTTATCATTATTCATTTGTTTTTATTCAGCCATTATCAGTCTTTATACTGGCAATAAAACATTTACCAAGCCACATCGCTTCAATACATTTACCCAACTATTATACTATCAAAAGTATTTCTAAATAAATACAACAAAACAACTTCATGCTCTGGACATTTGGCAGTAAAATAACGCCATAACTAGTCACGTAAACTCGACCTACTTGAACAGTTTTTTACAGGAACTGAATATTACACAACACCGTTTCAGGAAAACAAATGAACTTTGACTCTGTTTAGAGCTGGAGGGGGTTTACAGGAAGCAGCTTTGTGGTTTTGTTATTAGTGTTAATGAAGTAGAAATGCTGCTTGTTTCACTGAATGAGTCTGAGTTCATCATACAGACACAGTATTTCATCAAAACCATCTGCAGACAAATGAAGCAGTCGACTGTAAGTTTCTGCCTCAGAGTAAAGAGTGCATAATACAGACTAACTAATAAACTCAGTAAAATGAGAAACACAGCATGTGACGAACAATCACAAAGTAAACACAAAGTGACCAATGACGCATCGTAAGATGACACTAAATCAACAAAAGCAAGATGAAACACTCACCTCAAATTATGTGTGTAGATCTTTCTATTTCCTCTGAACTGCTGTGTTGAACAGCAGCTCTGAAATCTCTTTCACTTCTGCATGAAAATGCTTGTTTCCGGACTCACTGTGCAAGTCAGCGCACAAAACCGCATGTTTCTGGCAGTTTCAGTTTCAGTGTGTGTCCCTGGCGTTTCTGATGTCTTGACATGGACAGAAACGGACTCTTTTGTGTGCGGCAGTTCTCCAGTCCGCTCACTAACACGATAAACCCCCCAGACACAGACAGAAATGTTGATGCACTCACCGGTAAATCCACGTATCGTCCTGTACACAAGCAGTTAAATCTCCGTAAACGGCCAGTCATATATCTCTGTAAACATCTGTAAATTACCGTGCACTTCACATATTTAAAATGCTACTGGCCTTCTACTCAAAAATGCATCATATGCACTACAAACAATAATAAAAGCCACAAACACAGCAAAGTATCAACACAACTGAATTTTATTTTTCAGCAAATGCAGGATTGCAAACATTTAACAGGACTGCAAATATTATTCAACAAACACAACAGGACTGCAACATTTAACTAATCATTTAGATTGAGAAAAAGATGTTGCAAACACAGACACTTCAAGTGAATCATTAAACTGATTAAACAATAAAATATTTAAAGAAAAAAAATTATACTAATCAATAACAAACACAATGAATACACTTGCAATGGACACTGCAAAGTCAGGGCAGTGATTACCGCTCCATCTCAGACAGTCACACACACATATTCTACTGTAATGGCACCATCATCAAAATAAGAACAAAATAAGAGGGATCGTAAACATTCCATGCTATTTTTATTTAGTACCGTCCTGAATAAGCTATTTTAGATATTTGCATATACTGAATTTATAAAAATTAAACTCAATTTATAAAAATGAAAATGTATAATTTATAAAAAATGTTCAAAAGTTTACATACACTTGATTCTTAATACTGTGTCATGACCTGGATGACCCACAGCTGTTTTTATGCTTTGTGATAGTTTTCATGAGTCCCTTGATTGTCCTGAGCTGCAGGTTCTACAATCTACTTGTGCTTAAAGTGTTTTGGGAAATGCAGCCCAGAGCAGTTCAGACTCATACACTTTTTAACAACTGCTACAACTGCCCACTTTTCTTCAGAAAAATCCTCAAGGTCCTGCTCATTCTCAGGTTTTCCAGCATCTTTTGCAGATTTGATCCCTTTCCAGCAGTGACTGTATGATTTCAGACCCATCTTTTCACACTGAGGACAATTGAGGGACTCATACATAACTATTATAAAAGGTGAAAACATTCACTGATGCTACATAACATACTTATTTTTTATACTTTTCAGACAAAATAAGTAGTTTTCCCTGATCACCCACTTCAAATAGCTTACACCCTGCGTCTCTTGATGCATTGTGTTGCTTTCTTGAGCATCAGTAAATGTGTTTACCTTTTGTAATAGTTATGTATGAGTCCCTCAATTGTCCTCAGTGTGAAAAGATGGATCTGAAATCATACAGTCACTGCTGGAAAGGGATCAAATCTGCAAAAGATGCTGGAAAACCTGAGAATGTGCAGGACCTTGAGGATTTTTCTGAAGAAAAGTGGGCAGTTGAACAAAGGACTCCTGAAACACTGTTTCTGTTTTTCTTTAAAAAGGTCTTAAATTTAACTTGTTCATATCTGTAGACACCCTGAACTAAGCGATTACATATAAACACTTGAAAAACAGTCTGCAGTGACACCTCACAGTTAGCTCACCCGTAAAATCAGTAAACATTATGTGAGATTAAAAGTTTGCTACAGAGCACTTTGTAACAGTCCAAACAGCTTGACTTCTCTTGAAGAGTTACATTATATCGGATGCTCACTAGCGCCAACTACAGGCTTCAGTGACACGCAGGTGATTACAGACACAATAAAGTAAATTATATAAACATTGCTCTTTGGTGAAACCGCCAAACAGTAAAAACTGTCGCAGTGTTGTGGACACTTCCAGTGTAGACACTTTCTTAAAATAATTCTTATTTTCATACTGATTCAAGAACACATATGTGTCCCTGCAGCACAAAATCAGTCATAAGTAACACAAGTAATTTTTGATTAGTAATATGCCTTGCTAAGAACTTCATTTGAACAACTTTAAAGATGATTTTCTCAATATTTAGATTTTTTTTGCACCCTCAGATTCCAGATATTCAAATAGTTGTATCTCAACCAAATTTTGTCCTATCATAACAAACCATACATAAATGGAAAGCTATTTATTCAGCTTTCAGATGATGCATACATCCCAATTTAAAAAAATTGACCCTTTTGACTGGTTTTGTGGTCCAGGGTCACAAATAACACACCTGCAAGTAAATACATATGAATAATTCTAAGTAAGTATTGCTTTAATAGTGTTTAATCCATTTCCTAGGTGAATATGCACAACTCTCTCTTAAGAACTCTCTCTTAACTTTCTGGAGAGTGGAATCTATCAGATTCCCATCATAATCTCAGACTCCAGTGACACGCCGCTGTCCAACACCTCGTACCTGCGAGTAAAGGTGTGTCCGTGTGATGATAACGGAGACTGCACGGATCAGGAGCGTATCATGAGCGCTGGACTCGGTACAGGAGCGATCATCACCCTCCTGCTCTGTCTCATCACCCTCCTCAGTGAGTCACATATACAGATCCATCTCAAGAACATGTCCAGATCATACTACAATATAGACAATTCAAAAATCTCATTCTCATTTCTGTAATGCAAAAAGGAAATATAAATGGTAAAGTATTTATACAGGATTGCAATGTTTGTTCTGCTTTAATTAGGCGACAAGCACAAAAGTTCTAAAAAAAAAGGCATCTATTGTATCAACATTCTTCTTCTGTTTCTGCTCTTGAAGTCTATGGCAGCCTATATGCAATATTTATGAAATCTGAACATCTAAAAGTTGCACTTACATTTATGATAATAAATGGGCTAGAAACAAATAGGGATGCATCGATCCGATATTCAGAATCGGTATCGGCTCCGATACTGGCATTTTCTGCGGATCGGAATAAGCTAGTAAGCGCTTTGTGCCACTCTGTATTGGAGCTTTTCTTATTATAATACTTTTGCGCAATGAAAGATTATTTGATTTGACTATGATTGGACAGAAAAATAAAGGCTATTAATAATCTAATGTATAGCACAGTAATGGAGGCAGCTACATATGATAGATAGGACTCCATTTACGCTGCAAAAAATGGCTTATCTTGCTTAGTATTTTTGTTTCTAGTCAAAATATCTAAAAATTCTTAAATCAAGATACTTTTACTAGATAAGCAAAATGACTTAAGATATTTAGTCTTGTTTCCAGGGGAAAAAAAACAAAATTAAGTGCATTTTGCTTAAAACAAGAGTATTTTACTTACACCACTGGCAGATAATTTTACTTGTTTTAAGCAGTTCCAGAGTCCTGGAAACAAGACTAAATATCTAAAGTCATTTTGCTTATCTAGTAAAAGCATCTTGATTTAAGAATTTTTAGATATTTTGACTAGAAACAAGGCAAAACTACTAAGTAAGATAAGCCATTTTTTGCAGTGTAAAAGAAATATATTTAAATTTTATAGTTTATATTCATATATAAATACATTTACTTGTTTTCATGAATGTATTTTACAACAATACAAAGAGCAATGTGTAACATTTTACCAGATTTAGTCCTTCACATATTCACTTTTATTTGTTCCCCACTAAATAATGTTATTTCACTAAATGTTTAGATTTTATAAAATTGTGCACTCATGATTTTTCTAGAATAACTTTTGCTGCTAAATTATCCACTAACCTAGTTTATAATAGTATTTTGTCATAGATTATGATTATATATTGTTTTCATTTGTTATTTTTCATTCAAATGAAGTTATATTTAGTAGATTGTGTTTAACACACACAAGAGTCATTGTGTCAACACACAGAAGTATAGAAATTCTACATTGATTTAAAATAAAAAACTGCACTGGGATCGGATCGGGATCAGCCGATACTCAGAATTTTCTGGATCGGATCGGATATGAAAAATAATATCGTTGCATCCCTAGAAACAAATACTTCCCAAAGGTACCTGCATTACACCTTTCTTGAGACTGACCCTTTCAGAAATCAGTGCTAATGAGGAAAGCTAGTCTTTTTATGTTTGTAATAATAGCTCTCTCTGTGTAGTCCTGGTGTTGTTGTTGGTCATGTGGATGAAAAGGAGAGATAAAGAACGTCTGGTCAAGCAGCTGCTGATCGACCCAGAAGAGGACATAAGAGACAATATCCTGAAATATGATGAAGAGGGAGGAGGAGAGGAAGACCAGGTACTGTCCAAGAACCCTAACTATAACTCTAGCTTGTATTGGTCTATAACAACCTAAACGTCTTCTTAGGATTTTAATTAAAAATGTTTTGCCCCTTTTTTTAGATTGTAGAGTAAAGATAGACACCAGAGCGGACCCTTCAGCATTAGTTTAATAAAGGAAGGCAGGTTTATTTTAAATGTCATCAGCTCTCTTCACAGTGCACTTTAAGACCTGTTCGGATGGTAATTGTTTCTCATGGGGATGTAAGTTTTAGAGATTTACAGGGGTTAGTCGATGATTTTATGGCTGTCTGATTCCAGAATGTCAGTGTTTTTCTCCCACCACTTGTGTAAACATTACCTAAGTTTTTTTGACAAACACGAGGGTCATATGACAATTTAATTGACGTCTGAATACATACCTCTGAGTTTACAAGAAGAGATTCATTTAAAATGTACTCTTTCAATCTTTTATGACCACTGCTGGGCACCGAACACTACCTTTCGCACTTCGCTGTAATTAGCATGCATTTTAAAGATGAACTCTTTTATTACTGAAAGGCTGAAGGGAATTTGCAGGAACTATACTTCATCGTCACAGCGAGTGGAGCTGTTTAAAACAACAAGAAGAAACAAAAAAAAGCACGCAAACATTTGAAATGGGCCATTATTATGGCAGCGATGCAATACAATTTTAAAATATTTATTATATACAATATAAAAATACATTAAAACCTAAACTAAGCAGCTTTGTTTACTATTTCAACTACAGCACGTCTGTTTTCCGGTGTTTAAACAGGAGGCTTTATTTACAGACGGTCATGTGACTGACTACGTGAACAGCGTTCACAGCATCGTAGGATCGCAAAACTCATATTACGGATCATCATATTACGTTTTGTAACAGATATGATGATTTTTCAGTCAGCAATAGCTTTGCTTTCTTGAAAGTGCTGTGAGAGATGTAGGTGTCATGAAGGGAGAACACAAGCCCTTTGTAAAGCAGATCTCGGTGGCCAAGTGGACCAAAAAGCATTAGCCCAGTGTTAGTGAATCACTATTTAATGCCTGCCACTAACCCATGTATCTGGACTGATAACAGTACTCCATTTAAGCCTTCACAGTTTCTGATTTCACGCTGTTTCTACTTAACCCGTTTAATCCCACCAGTCACAATAGTGACCGTAAAAAAGGTTTTCATTTATAAAGCTCTAAAAACCTTACCGACTGATGTTTTAGTGACTTCCTGCAAATATGGAAACAATAAAGGGTCTCAATTAAATATGTGCAGTTTCACATGATTAGTGCAGATTGTCACATGACCAGATCAGAATCTTGAGAAGATGATAACTGCATCAAAGCTCTGAAACAAAAGACTAGTAAAGTATATTAACATAAAGATATGACAAAGATTTCTGGTACACATGATCTTTAGGGTGTCTAGTATTAATCAGGGGTGGATTTAGTGAATTGGGGGCCCCAGGCAAATATAGGAATGGGGCCCTATACATTTGCACAAATTTACCTAGATCAACCTTGAGGTTTCTTTTTTGTTGTGATGCTTGCTGGTGCCCCATTGTGTCCAATGTTTCTACATTTTGCATGTTATAATGGGATTCTTCCATTTACATTTACATTTATTCATTTAGCAGACACTTTTATTCTTTCATGTTGTAGACCACGAAATAGCAATTGTTTTACCGTTGAGATACAAGTTTTAACAAAAAACTAAATAAATTATAAAATGATAAACCTCACAATTGAACCTTTAAACCATTTTTTTTTTTAAGAAAAGGGATGAGTCAGAAGTATAAATTATTATATTATTTAAAACGGGTTTATGTGGGTGGATTTTTGCATTGGACTGAACAAAAACTGCAGACTGGATTATTGAAAATGCACATTCATTCTATAGTCTGTACTTTATCAGGTACAGTTTT
Source organism: Schizothorax lantsangensis (assembly GCA_027422415.1). Classification (NCBI taxonomy): domain Eukaryota; kingdom Metazoa; phylum Chordata; class Actinopteri; order Cypriniformes; family Cyprinidae; genus Schizothorax; species Schizothorax lantsangensis. The sequence continues at coordinate 166,222 of JAPDDO010000303.1, forward strand.
AATTTTTATCTGTTCTAAATGTACCTTAAATTAATACTTTTCAAGTTTTAAATCCCTCTAATCAACATGGGCATGGACAAATATGGATGCTTTATGCAATATATGTGTATTATTAGTGAAACCATAGTTAACATACATAGAGCATGAAGAGTAGACATGTTTCATAGGTCATAGATGTTTTTCAAAGAACTTGTTCATGTCTGTTGAAAAAAAGAACAGAAATACCATGTTCCCATTACTTCTCTTTCTTTGCTCTGAGCAATTAACTTACACAAACCTGTTTACATTTTCACAGGACAGGGCAGCTCTTCTTCTGAACATGCAAAATGTACATTTATTATTTATTATTACATTTGTTTGCCGCTCTGTGCCATATACTGTATTTTGATGCAGCTAAATTCTCAATAAAACTGTTTTCATTGGCATATTTGACTGTTTCTGTTGTCAGACAACAGGATCAATATGAAATAGTGACTGAAACATGACCCATTAAGACACCAGCTCTCCCTTCTAAGATGTTAATCTGCACAAAAATCATGATTTATAATCGTGCCGTCGTCTGATATAGTCAAATAGGCTACACATAAGATAAAGACCATAGCTGTGCTGTGATTTCGGCTATACTTGCATGTAAAATTAGAGAAGCAACATATCTGTGTTTTAACTGAAAGTGCAGCTCCTTTCAGCCGCTCGCTGAACAGAGCAGACAGAGAGAGAGAGAGAGAGAGAGAGAGAGAGAGAGAGAGAGGTGTGCGCGCGCTGGGAAAGACAGACCTCGCGCTCGCGCGGCAGTCAGCTTCAGATGCATTATATGTATATTTGCTACAAGCAGGATACACAAGAAGAATGTTCAACTTGGACACCAGACGGTTGTCGTGGTAATAAACACCGTAAACCGCAACCGTTCGCGTGTCCGCGCTTAATGCGCATCTCGTATATGAAAAGCATTTTGGGGGGCCCTTGGCTTTTGGGGGCCCAAGGCAGTCGCCTACCTTTGCCTAATGGATAAGTCCGCCCCTGGTATTAATATATGCATTCACATATATTCAGTTTTGTTGAGTGAGGTCATAGAGTGAGTAAACATGTTGATGGTCACAATAGTAAATGCTGGGATAACAGTGAACTTACGTATACAATATAATCCAGTTGCAGTCGTTAGTGAAAATGACAATAAAATGTTGCAATGTCAAAATATTGCACTAAATTAAAAATTCAAATGTTACAAAAAATGTACAATAATGATGTTGTAATACTCGTAGCATTAATATAAAAATTTGATGTTATATTTTACAAAGATTAACAATTTTGAAATGCGGTGATGGTTGAATTTTTTCGTTTTTTATCTTGTTGAGTTGAGCTTTTTGTTGCATAAGTTTTTTTTTTAATGCATAATAGTAACCCTAGAATGTGTTCAAACAGTTTAAAATAGCTGGGCTAAGATATACAACCATTTTTATGACTGCAGAAATATGTTAATTCAGTACACATTATCCCACTGGACACAATTGTGTCCGAACATAAAACACAATTTTTCACACACTTTTCCAAAACAAATTCAAAAAATAATTATTGATTATTTCAAATGGTTACTTATGACACATCATTTGGATATTTTCATGTCTGGGAAAAATTTGGGATTAAACAGGTTAACATTCATTTCAAAGCTATTGGAAAGTACTGCTGGGTCATTCGGTGTCAGCTCAACCAGAGATCCCCGGCTCAAATGTTTGATCCTCTGATAGATGTGGCTTTCAAACACTCCCGTGTGTCTGTGTGAGCGCTCGGTGAAGAGTGTGAAGTGATGATCATTGTAGTCAATCACAGATGTATCTGTTGAGCACATGAACACAATGACCAATCAGAGATGTTAAAGTTCACTCACCTTGGTCAGTGCTGAGATCTGCACACTTGCGAATCCTCTCATTATAACAATCAAAGTGTAAAATTGATCTAAGAGATAGAGTGGCCCTGTTAACACCTGGTATTAAGATGTGTTTTGGTCAATCGGATCACAAGTATATGAGGGAAACACGTTTCCGTTCACACCTGCTGTTTTAATCCATCTCTTCTGTTCACTTTCCTACGGTGGCCGATAGAGCTCAACGCGCTGCAACTTCAGAAAACACATGCAAATAGAAAAAACACCAGCAAATTAAGCGCTGCACGGACCACAACGGAAATGTTTCAAGGGGACCCAAAAAAGTGACGGACCGGCTGGGATTTGGTTATTGTGCAGTGGCTATTGGTCAGTGGAGTTGTTGGTGAACTGAAAGGTGAGGTTTTTTTTGTTGTTGTTGTTTATTTTAACACCCTGATTGAATGATTTATTTGTCTTTTGGATATTATTAGATTAATAATGACGAATTACACGATTAACGTTATTATATAAGATGGCTAACTTAATTTAATATCCTCAACTAAATATAATTTCAAGGTTAATGAAAATAATTTCGCAATGCTTCATTAATTGTTAAAAACCATAAATTGCAGACTGACAGTAAGAATAATATTTAAACATTTATTCAGGCCCTTTTAGTAGGCTAATGAAAGAAAGGACAACGGAATACAAATACAACGTGCTAACTTCAGTCAACTTGTTTTTGTTTTTCAGATCAAAATGTATTGCCCTTTCTGTGGATTCCAATGGCCAGCTTTGCCAAGATTTTGCAGTTCATGTGGGCGAGATGTAAGTTGTGTCATAGAGAATGCTCCTAGAACTGTGGGTGATGACCAGGTGTCATGTCAGACTGTGCCCAGAGGTAATATTCTCTTACCTATATCCCTATATACTGTTCTGTCCATTCAATTATAAGAACTACATTTAGTTAATCTTTTCTCTCTGTTTCTGATTGTGTGTGTGTGTGTGTTTGTGTTTTAGTGACTGATGCATGTGCCATTCCAGCAAAGTCAGCTTCAGCTGTTCTTCAGTTCATGAAATACAGAGAACTAAAAGAAACTGAAAGGAAAACATTCTGAAAAAGTAAAAAGAAATCAAACAAAACAGTAAAGGTAAGCTAATCATTATTATTTAAGTTAATGAAGTTGTCAGACAGAACAGTATTAACATTTGTATTCTGTCATTCTTGCCTGATGGTCTAGATTTCTGTTGGGATCATGAGCAAGACCAAGAATGGCTTGAAGCCCATGAGAGGAAAAAACCTACCTCTACATGTTGACCCTCAGTGGTCATCTGAGCAACTTTTGGAAGCTGCTGTGAAAAAACTAAAAGACTTCAATAAAGACATGGAAGATGGAGAATATGTCTTGCTTTATCCAGATAGCTCTCAGATAAAAAATATCCCTGGGACTGACACACCTTTTACCATTGGACAGTACAAAGAGGCCATTGGAAAGGCATATCAAAGGATCTCACTGTACATCTGTACCCTTGAGGATTTGTTGTCAAAGAGTAAGTATTGAAATAGAATGTTTTTATATAATTTATGTGCATTTAAACTAAAAACTAAGTACTTTTAAGTGCTTAACAGACTTTATCACACATAATCACATGTATACTAATTTATTTACAATTTGAACCAGGTTATAGTGTATGACATACAGAACTAAACACAAATACATTGCACATGTTTTTTTTTCAACATCAACATAGACCTCCCAATACGACTTAACTGTTAAACGTGGTACACTTACATGCCTGTCCAATGCCAGTTGTTCTTGTTCTTTTACTAACTGGATTTGTGCACAAATTGAGATTAAATACATACACTTTTCAAACTGTATCAAACAGTTAACTTGTTTATTTCTTTGATACATTTTTATGTTTACGATTATATTTGTGGATTCCTGCATTCCTAATGACATTATGTTCTCTTTTCCCTTCAGGCTCAGGAACCGTATTCGATGAAATCACAGAGGCAGGCATAATCCATAAATATTTCTCAGAGGGCCACACATATGAAGTGATCCTTGATTTTCTTGGAACAAAGCATAACATTTTCCTGAGTCTGAGCACCTTAAAGAGAAGACTAAGGACTGCAGGCTTAACAAGGAGGACAGACTATACTCCCATTGGCACTGTGAATGCAGCTATAACACATGAACTGACAGGCTCAGGACAGCTTTTAGGTTACAGAACTCTGTGGCAGACATTGCGACAGAAGTATTTCCTGACGGTTAAAAGGGATGATGTAATGCATGCAATTCGCAGACTAGACCCATCTGGAGTTCAACTTCGCCATAGACGCAGGTTTGTCCGAAGAGGATACTTTACAGCAGGACCAAACCAAGTGTGGCATGTCGATGGGTATGATAAGCTTAAACCATTTGGTGTTGCCATCAGTGGCTGCATTGATGGTTTTTCTAGGAAAGTGATGTGGCTCAGAAGTGGCAGCTCTAATAACGACCCAGGGATAATTGCTTACCATTACCTGCAGTGTGCATCAGAGTTTGGAGTTCCAGCACGGCTTCGCACAGACTGTGGGACAGAAAATGGCACTATGGTAGCCATTCACTGTGCGTTAAGAGCACAGCATACAGATGACTTTGCAGGAGCCCTCAGTCACATGTATGGCACTTCAACTGCAAATCAGCGAATCGAAAGTTGGTGGTCCTTTTTCAGAAAGCAAAGGTGCAGGCCTTTTAAGATTAATGCCAAAACAAAAATGTTATAAAATGAACTATTAACTCATTTAGTCACATGACATAGGGTTTCAGCTGTCAACAGCATGTATTATATGAGAATAACACTAGACTAAAATGTAATGCAAATCTTTTTTTTCCTGGTGCTTTTCTTTACATTGATATTTAAAATTTCTTAAAAAAAAAAGAAAAAAAAAAGAATGCAGTTTAAATAATAACTTTTGTTGGAAACATGTTTTAGAAATCATTTCCATATAACTTGTATTCAGCACTTAAGTAAAACATTGTGTATACTTTCATTCCATCATTAGGACTCAGTTTTGGATTGATCTCTTCAGTGACCTGAGAGAGCGGCACCTTTTCAATGGCAGCCATGAGCATAAGTGCCTTCTACGGTATGTCTTCTTGAGCATCGTGCAGAAAGACTTTGATGAGTACAAAGAACTTTGGAATAACCACACCATCCGACCTGTTCGTCAGTCTTCTTGTCATTCTGGTAAACCAGAAGCCATGTATCACCTGCCTCACAGGTTCGTATTTAATCCATGCAATACATGACCATGTTCAGTAAATATCAGAGACCATTTTCACTTAAATTTAATCACTAATGATCAAAGAAAATGTGACTGATTGCCTATATCTGACACAGAAGTGTATAGTGGAATGACCCTCACTTGACGATTATTGTATTTTAAATCAGAACTAGATCTTTGTTTAAAAAATAATTCAGATATTCTTAGACAAAAAACATACAATGCATGAAGCAAAAAGGGTGATTTTACTGATTCACAAACTGTCTTTGTAGTAGAAGCAAATGTAATGACCATATTGGACAATAGATGTTGTCAACATTGAGGGTCAACTTTTGGCTTATGTCTTCAATTTCAAAACTATTTAAAAATTGCGGCATTGGGTTATAATTTTGGGTTATAATCTTAGCAGTTGTAGGTTTTATTAAATTTTTTTGTAATGAGTTGACTCAGTGTTTTCATTTCTGATTGGCCTTAGGTTTGATGCAAGGGACTGTGGATTCCCAGTGTCACAGGAAGTGATTCAAGAGTTTGAGGACATTCTGCCACCACAGCGCAGTCTTTGTGGTGATGGTAATCTCCAAGTTCATTTTTCGGACTTGCAGAGACAGAGTGGGCTTTCTCCACCAGTCAACTGGATAACTGCTGATGAGAATTACATAACACTTAAAAATATGTCCGGACTTTAAAATCATCAGTTCAAAGAACAACTTTATTTGCACACTGCATATGTCATCAGTGTTTTACTGAACATTAATGATTTAAACCGTGTATAACAAAATCAACTTGGTCCATGATGAAAAATGTCACTTGTGAAAATAAAATCTATATTATTCCCCAAAACTCACCAGTATATCAGTACAGTCTATTAACCTGAGTGTCCTTGTTTAACTGAGTGACTTGAAATTTGTAACTATAACATAAGTGCACGTTGAAACATACGTAATACAAACATGCCTGCATTTCAAAATACGAAAGAACATGAGAAGTGGTACATTTTCATTTCAATAAAACTGTTTACTCAGACCTAAACTCCAGTATATCAGCCAAAGGTATTTCGCTTCAAGGAAGCCCAAACCCAGGGGAGTTTTGGATGCCATAATCCATGGCTGCTTGAAACTCTTCATAACTGGGTAAGATTGGAATTTTGATTGTATTTGTACATACATTTGCCATGGGAAATTGAGCGCTCTTCTGAAAAACTAGCTGTGGCTGTGGCTGTATTGCTGCAGGAGGAACTTCCTTCAGCCCAGTTCCAAACATAAGGACATCTTCCAAAGAAGGACTTGCCTCTTTTTCTGAGGGAGCAAAAGGAAAATGTTAGACATTGTGTGTGTGTGTGTGTGTGTGTTTTAATTAAATTGTGGCCATTGCTTTTTTTCTTGTTGCTACATTCGAATCAGTGTAGTCATCACCTATCAGCTATAAGGCTTTGAGCGCAGTGGTGATTTGTTGTATGGAGGTGGTTTGTCATTTCTTCTAAACCACATGAAACATAATTGAACCCTGTTTAAATTCTTATGGACTGCACAGTATGCAATTGTGGACTTATCCCTTTGTGTATAACATTCATTATAGTTCCCTGAACTGACAAAACATTCTGTTACTTTATATCTCATTATTTGCTGCAGTGACAATTCGGCACATTTCTTATAATTTTAACCATAGATACCTTCCAGGTAGAGCAGATAATCTCGCCAGTAGCTCAGTACTCTAGCCTCCTCCTGACGGTTGGTGCTACCAGGCTGACTGAACTGCACCTGGAAGATGTTCTCCACAGCATCAGCTGTCAGCTTGGTCTCAGTGTAGCACATGAATGAGAAGAAGAGTGAAGGATGCTGTTCCAAGGCATTGGCAAAATCAAGCGTTGCCAATCCTTCTTTGAACCTACAAAAAGTGTCATGTCAAAAAGTTACTGCAAGGAGGTTATGTGAACAACTTCTGAAATATAAATCTGATATATATATACAACCCCAAATCAGAAAAAGTTGGGACAGTATGGAAAACGCAAATAAAAAAAGAAAGTAGTGATTTCTAAATTTACTTTGACTTGTATTTCATTGCAGACAATATGAAGAAAATATTTCATGTTTTGTCTGGTCAACTTCATGTCATTTGTAAATATACATCCTTTCCTGTCATTCAGACCTGCAACACATTCCAAAAAAAGTTGGGACAGGAGCAATTTAGGGCTAGTAATGAGGTAAATATTGAGTATGGCTGCTACGCTGCGAGCTCCGACCCTGGACTTTCAATTCTTCATACCGACCTGCTGTTTTCAAACATGACAGCAGAGCCCTTTGTCTGGGCTGCTCAGCTGCGGAAGCGTAGCCGAAAAAGGGGAAGGAAGCTGCCATTCTCGTCAGACTCGTAAGACGTCATGCGAATCGACCCCGTGACCCAGCATTCTACTGGCAAATATTCAGTCTCTGGACAACAAGCTCTGCGAGCTGAAAGCACAGATCTCTTTCCAATGAGAGATGAGAGACTGCTGCATTATCTGCCTTACAGAAACTTGGATGTCTGTGGAGATTCCAGACTCCGCCATCGAACCCGTGGGGTTCACAGTGCACAGAGCAGACAGAGTGAAAGACCTCACAGGTAAAAGCAGAGGAGGTGGTGTATGTTTTATGATCAACAAATCGTGGTGTGGGGGATGTAAATGTAAATGTGAATGGGAATATACTTCAGAGATATTTTACTCATAAGAATTTCTAGGGGTGCCAATAATTGTGGCCAACATTCATTGGAGAAAAACAGTTATTTCACAATGAGATTTTCTCCCCACTTTCAATTGTTTTACTTCAATGATAGGTTGGAATTTTGTGAATTTTTTGAGTGAAAGATCAAAAGGATAAACAATGCAGATTTATTTTCACAGCCGCCTTTGCTCATATTTATCAAGGGTGCCAATATTAGTGGAGGGCACTGTATAAGTCACAGATCCACCAGGCTCTCCCTCTCTTTCTCCCTCATTGCTGACACAGCGCTCACACTCCCCTGAGTTTTGATCACACGCACCTAAACATCATTAGTGGATAACTAAGGACGGCATTTCACACACACCCTTTGTTTTCGTAGATGATTTCTCAGAGACTACTCTTGCTATTGAAAATCTAAAATTTAAATTTCTGCTCAAATGAACGAAATCACTTGAATAAAGATTTGTTCGTTTTGCTGAACGAGACTCAAAGATTCAAGTCAGTAAAATGATCCGTTCTTCCCGTCACTAGCTGTTTGCAAGTCAAGTCAAGTCAAGTCACCTTTATTTATATAGCGCTTTTAACAATACAGATTGTGTCAAAGCACTTAACAGTATCAAGTTGGAGGATAGAGTGTCAGTAATGTATAATAATAAGATTAAACACTCAATTTTCAGTTAAGGGCATTTCATTATTGAATTCGGAGATGTCATTGTCTAGCTAAGTTTAGTTTAAATAGTGTCTGTGAAATCAAATTTACTATAATCGCTAGAAATTAAGTGTCCCCAACTGAGCAAGCCAGAGGCGACAGCGGCAAGGAACCAAAACTCCCTCTGAGACAGAATGGAGAAAAAAACCTCGGGAGAAACCAGGCTCAGTCGGGGGGGCAGTTCTACTCTGGCCAGGATATTATTGTTTATTTATTGTTTACTTATTGTTTTAATTACAATTTTAAATAAATAAATGTAATTATATTTCTATTTTTATATTGTTGCAATTTCTATCAATAATAGTATTATGTAGTTAGGTATTTTATTATTATATTTTTAATTATTTGTTTTATTTTTAGTTTTATTGTATTTTAGTCGAGGTCTTCACTGGGGATATGTCTCTGGGGCTCATCGCTGACGATCAGGGCCGCAGACATCATCTCCCGGCGCCGATCCACCATCTGATCCGGACACGGACTGAGAAACAGAATAAGAAAGAAACAAATATTAGCGTAGATGCCAATCTTCATACAATGTAACTGTCACGGTTCGTAAATTCACTGTTTCCTCCTTGTCTAGCATCACTGTTGTTTACACATGTGTGGGTGCGCGCGAGTGGGCGTTTCCACTCGCGCTATCAGCGTTCCAGCTGATTTCCATCATCCCATCACCATCACACAGCTGCAACTCATTTGCGATCACATATATATACTCACCCCTGATCTCCTCTCATTGTCAGATCGTTGCCGTTGATGTCCGTGTCTGAGATCCTGTGTTGCTCGTTGATGTTCAAGTTTCGTGTGCCTGCTTCATGTTCCTGTCTGTTCATTGTTTCACCGCTCACGAAATCACCTGGCTCACTTCTTCAACCGGACTATTCATCACGTCATCTGCACTGACCATCTAGTCCCTGTGTTGCCAGTGTCTGTGTGTGTATGCTGGACTATTCATCTGTTTGTTCTTATTATTTTTGTGCATCTGTTTCATTAAAACCTGAGTTACTTGCATCTTGCTTCCATCATCATTGATCATGACAGAACGATCTGACCCTGCCATGGAAGCAGCAAGAGCTCCATCATCTCTGGAGGAATTTGTGGGAAGCAGCATTCTACGGATGGACCAACAGGAGAAAAACCTGCATGATACGGCGAGGGCAGTCCAGGCACTGGTAACGCAGGTGTCCGAGCTCACCCAGCAAGTACAACTGTTGCGAGGTCCCGCTGCGCCCCCCACACCAACCGCCCCCACCACACCACCAGATCACGCCTCTCAGTCAGAACCCCGTCTGCCAGTTCCGGGGACTTATGGAGGTGAGCCCAACTTTTGTAGAACATTTCTGACCCGTTGTTCGATGCACTTCGCTCTACAGTCCCGCACCTTTGCCACGGAAGCTGCACGAGTGGCGTTTGTTCTCACTCTGCTGACCGGGAGGGCAGCGCTATGGGGGACGGCGGTGTGGGAGAACGCCGATCCATGCTGCGAGTCGTTCCAGGCACTCTCCGCCGAAATGAGAAGAGTGTTCGATCGGGCCAACACCGGACGAGAAGCGGCCCGCGTTCTGGCCGAATTAAAGCAAGGCGAACGGTCAGTATCCGAATACTCCATTGAGTTTAGAACACTGGCGGTAGAGTGTCGATGGAACGACGAAGCGCAGTGGGACATGTTCCTGCATGGGTTGGCCGACCGCATTCAACGTGAGATCTACGCCCTGGATCTACCAGAGGATTTTAACGGACTCGTGGAGCTGGCTCTCAGAGTGGATGCACGTCTCTCCCGGATGGAGCGACGCATTCCATCCAGTCGCCATCCGGGGTTAACAGAGAGTCAGCGGTCCAGCGGCGGGGATGCGGTCGGTCACATCCACGATCCCGAACCCATGCAGGTGGGGCGAGCTCGGCTTTCCCGGGAGGAGAAGGAGAGACGGAGATCCCAGGGCCTTTGTTTGTATTGTGGAGCTGCGGGACATTTTGCCTCTCACTGCCCGGTAAAAGAGCAAGCCCGACGGTAAGCATGAGGCTACTGTCGGGCGGGATCTCTGTCGAAAAGACCTCATCTACATCGACTCTCCTCCCGGTAAGACTACGATGGTCTACTCACGAGCACGACTGTCAAGCACTGGTGGACTCGGGAGCAGAAGGTAACTTCATGGACCACTCACTGGCACTCAAGTTACGGATTCCACTCCAACCACTTACCCACAAGATTGAAGTTCATGCACTCAACGGTCAAGACCTACCTCACATTTCACACGACACCGGACCAGTCACGCTCGTCACGTCTGGCAATCACATTGAAAAATTATCATTTTACATCCTGGACACCCCCCTGGCTCCCATCGTTTTAGGACACCCTTGGCTCGTCAAACACAACCCCAGAATCGATTGGCAACAGCGGACAGTGTTGGAGTGGAGCACTAAGTGTCATGAGTCTTGTCTTGTGTCTGCCTGTTCGTCTGTTTCTGTTTCTGTGTTTCAGGAGGAAGCTATGAATTTATCTAACGTGCCCACGGAGTACCTGGACCTGAAGGAAGTGTTCAGTAAGTCTCGGGCTGCGTCTCTACCTCCGCACCGTCCCTATGACTGTGCAATAGAGTTAATGCCAGGTAAGACTCCGCCGAAGGGCAAGTTATATTCGCTCTCTACCCCAGAGAGGGGGGCCATGGAGAAATACATTTCTGATTCTCTAGCAACGGGGTTCATTCGTCCTTCCTCTTCTCCAGCGGGGGCGGGGTTCTTTTTTGTGGGGAAGAAGGACGGGTCTCTGCGACCTTGCATTGATTACCGAGGGCTGAACAGCATCACGGTAAAGAATACTTATCCTTTGCCGTTGATGTCTTCAGCCTTCGAGAGGTTGCAGGGAGCGTCTATCTTCACTAAATTGGACTTACGCAATGCTTATCATTTGGTCCGTATCAGGCAGGGGGATGAATGGAAGACGGCTTTTAACACCCCCAGAGGGCACTTTGAATATTTGGTTATGCCGTTCGGCTTATCCAATAGTCCTGCAGTCTTCCAGGCGCTTGTCAATGACGTGCTGCGAGATATGGTCGATCAGTTTATATATGTCTACCTGGATGACATATTGATTTTTTCAACATCTCTCCAGGAACGCGTGCAGCACGTCCGACGAGTGCTTCAAAGGTTGCTAGAGAATGGACTTTTTGTCAAGGCGGAGAAATGCGAATTTCATGCACAGTCTGTTCCTTTTCTAGGTCACATTGTGTCGGCTGAGGGAATACGCATGGATCCTGAGAAGATTAAGGCTGTAGTAGAATGGCCAAGTCCAGATTCCCGTAAGGCCCTACAGCGGTTTCTGGGTTTCGCCAATTTCTACAGGCGTTTTATTCGCAATTTCAGCCAACTAGCCTCGCCTCTGACCGCCTTGACCTCCCCCAGAACGACGTTCAGGTGGTCTGATGCAGCGGAAACTGCGTTCGCCAAACTAAAGAGTCGCTTTGTTTCGGCTCCCATCCTCACTACCCCTGAGCCATCACGTCAGTTCGTGGTGGAGGTTGATGCGTCAGAGGTGGGGGTAGGTGCAGTGATATCCCAGCGTTCTCCCACAGACGACAGAATGCACCCATGCGCGTTTTTGTCTCATCGTTTGTCCCCTGCAGAACGCAATTATGACATTGGTAATAGAGAATTGTTGGCAGTCAAGCTAGCGTTGGAGGAATGGCGCCACTGGTTAGAAGGGTCAGGGGTACCTTTTATCGTCTGGACCGACCACAAGAATCTGGAATACATTAAGACTGCTAAAAGACTGAACTCCAGGCAGGCTCGGTGGGCACTTTTTTTCGGACGTTTTGACTTTATTCTCTCGTACCGCCCGGGTTCCAAAAATGTCAAACCCGACTCTTTATCGCGTATTTTTGACTGTTCCGAACGCCCGTCTACTCCCGAGTGCATTTTACCTGAGAGTCTATTTATCTCAACACTCGTATGGGAGGTCGAATCGAAGGTCAAGAGAGCCTTACAAGGGGTAACGCCCCCGGCCGGTTGTCCACCTAACCGCTTATTTGTACCGGAGTCAGTAAGGTCCGACGTCATTCAGTGGGGGCATTGTTCCAACGTGGCTTGTCATCCAGGGGTTAGTCGCACCAAGTTTTTGGTCAAACAACGATTCTGGTGGCCATGTATGGCTCATGATGTTCACGATTTTGTATTGGCTTGTTCAGCTTGCGCCACTGGTAAGACTTCCAATCGACCCCCTGATGGGCTCCTTCAACCGCTGTCAGTCCCTTCGAGACCCTGGTCCCACATTTTGCTAGATTTTATTACCGCCCTCCCACCCTCCCAGGGTAACACGGTAGTTTTGACCGTGGTGGACCGGTTCTCGAAGGCGGCTCATTTCATTCCCTTGCCCAAATTACCCTCTGCCAAGGAGACAGCGTTGGCTGTCGTGGACCACGTCTTTCGCTTACATGGCCTCCCGACAGACGTGGTTTCCGACAGGGGACCCCAGTTTGTGTCCAAATTTTGGCAAGAATTCTGTAGATTATTGGGGGCGACGGTCAGTCTGTCCTCCGGGTTTCATCCCCAGAGCAATGGTCAGACTGAGAGAGCCAACCAAGATTTAGAGAGAACGTTACGATGTCTGGTCTCTAAGAATCCTACTTCATGGAGCCAACAATTGTCTATGGTGGAGTACGCCCACAATACATTACCAGTATCATCTACGGGCCTGTCTCCGTTTGAGTGTAGTGTAGGTTACCAGCCACCAATTTTTCCTAGTCTGGAATCCGAAGTCGCGGTCCCCTCCGCCCACGCTTTTGTCCAAAGGTGTCACCGCACATGGACTAGAGCCCGGGAGACTCTACTCCAAGTGGGGGCGCGCACCAAGGTCAAGGCCGATCGCCACCGGTCTAGACCTCCCGTATACGTCGTCGGTTCCAAAGTGTGGCTTTCAACTAAGAACATTCCTCTCCGGTCCGTCTCGAATAAACTTGCTCCCAAATTTATTGGCCCGTTCACTGTCACCAAGATCATTAGTCCGGTGGCAGTCCGCCTTAAACTTCCTCCAGCGTACAGGAGAGTCCATCCCGTGTTTCATGTTTCCAAAATCAAGCCAGTTTTTTTTTCCCGAATTAACCCGCCAGCCCCGGTTCCTCCACCGCCGCGTCTCGTAGATGGGGAACCATCTTATTCGGTAAACCGTATTCTGGACTCGAGACGGAGGGGACGCGGATTCCAGTACTTGGTGGACTGGGAAGGTTACGGTCCGGAGGAGAGAAGTTGGGTACCTGCCCGAGACATCTTGGATCACTCCCTTATTGATGATTACAATCGACAGGTAAGGGAGTCTGGGGACGCCAGGAGGCGTCTCTAGGAGGAGGGGTACTGTCACGGTTCGTAAATTCACTGTTTCCTCCTTGTCTAGCGTCACTGTTGTTTACACATGTGTGGGTGCGCGCGAGTGGGCGTTTCCACTCGCGCTATCAGCGTTCCAGCTGATTTCCATCATCCCATCACCATCACACAGCTGCAACTCATTTGCGATCACATATATATACTCACCCCTGATCTCCTCTCATTGTCAGATCGTTGCCGTTGATGTCCGTGTCTGAGATCCTGTGTTGCTCGTTGATGTTCAAGTTTCGTGTGCCTGCTTCATGTTCCTGTCTGTTCATTGTTTCACCGCTCACGAAATCACCTGGCTCACTTCTTCAACCGGACTATTCATCACGTCATCTGCACTGACCATCTAGTCCCTGTGTTGCCAGTGTCTGTGTGTGTATGCTGGACTATTCATCTGTTTGTTCTTATTATTTTTGTGCATCTGTTTCATTAAAACCTGAGTTACTTGCATCTTGCTTCCATCATCATTGATCATGACAGTAACGAGTACATCGTGTGTTATGGGAAGTGTTCCCGGTTCCGGTTGATCTAATTAATGCAGCCTAACAATCCTTTAACGGATTTGAATAATAGAAGTGTATTAGTGTGTTATGTGTACGCCAGGTTAAAGAGATGGTTCTTTAATCTAGATTTAAACTGACAGAGTGTGTCTGCCTCCCGAACAGTGTTTGGTAGATTGTTCCAGAGTTTGGGAGCTAAATAGGAAAAGGATCTTTTACACACACACACGCCTGGTTTCCAGGCTCTTTGTATTTTGGAGTGAACTGCTGAGAGAGAGAGAAGCTCACACACTCCATCACCATCTTTGGATCTGAAACACACAATAACACGATGTGAATGCACTAGAACACATCAATAAAGACACGACACAACAATAAGCTGATGATGATGTTTACCGGGTTCTCTGTACCAGTGCGCGTCCGCGGGCGTCTGAACGCACCTCCACCACAGTCCGAGCGTCCCGTTCATGCGGAACAACGCGTCGCTGACGCTCTTCTCGTCGAAGTCTCCGTCCAGAAACTCGTCCTGCAGCGCGCGCAGCTCCGAGGCGTTGGGCTCCGCGCGCACCAGCGGGCTCGTGTACCGGAACCAGTGCGAAGAGCCGATGGACACCGACAGATACACGGAGGCCAGCACGCTCAGAACACCGGCGATCACCAGAGCCGTGGCGTGCCGGTTATCCACCATCATGCCTCTCGATCAGCGCAGACCCGTCGCGATGTGTGTGCGTGCCCTATATTCCGCCCATCTGCTTCACTCCATCTGTCAGCCTGAGAATAAACACGGTCAGAGTCTGCGGATCAATATCAGAGATAATGCCTTCATGTGTTAAAGATGATCATATATGTGCTGTTTACAAGCAGATGTGTTGATAAACCCACGCGCTTTCCTGTAGGATTTAGAGCCGGCAGCAAGGCATCATGGGTAATGTAGTCCACTACAAGAAGCGTTATTACTCTAATATAGCAGCCTAAACCCTTTCAGACCTGATTTAGAGAATATTCACTTGACATTTGCTCTTCTCAAATATAGAAATGAGTCTAAAAAAAACAAGATTTGTGCCAATTCATTTTTTATTACACTTTTTTTTTTACGCCAGGACTGAAACAATAAGTCATATTTTTACCATACTTATGAGCTAGCATTGAGTTGAACTAGTTTTGCAGAATTTGAAAAGAACACATACTGTAAGAATGGCCAATGCAATAAGCATGTAGAGAAAGGCAAGATGATATGTATTTGTGTGTACGTGGATTTGTTTATGTGTAGTTGCTGGTTGTTTTGATGAATATATGATTATGTTTATTATAGCATCAACATTAAATTAAAAAAGAAAAATCCGGTGTTATGCAACTCTGAAAGACCTTCAAAATAACTTTGAATATTATCACTTGATTGTCTTAATTTTATGACAGGTGCAAGTTAATGAATCCAATTTAAAGCTTCAAAAACAAGCCCAATATTTTGATGATTTATTATCATCAATATTATTTATTATCAATTATTTATTACCAATAAATGAGCCTGCAACATATTAAACTGAACCCCTCTTTTATCTGAAAAGGAGAAAAACACAAGAGCTTCAAAGGAGAGCTGTAACATAGACACGTGTATTTACTCTTAGTATTAGTATAGGACTACTTGTTTTTATTTATTACAGCCCATGATAATTAATACATTACAAAAACATTGTAAACAATTAGGCTAAAAGACTTCTGTCATCGCTTGGATTACAGCGTCACGCTCTTCTTTCTGAATGTGATTATTCTCCAATGAGGAGGAGGAACATATGGCAAATCTCTATCTATGTGTTCCTCCTCCTCATTGGAGAATAATCACATTCAGAAAGAAGAGCGTGACGCTGTAATCCAAGCGATGACAGAAGTCTTTTAGCCTAATTGTTTACATTAGAAACACTGTTTTACATTAGAATCAGTTTTGTCTCCGGTACATCACCAGAGTAAGTAACGTACTCCATAGTTACAATAAAAGGCATTTATGCACATGTGCACTTTTCAAAAAGTTGAAGATGAGTTTTGAGTCTGGATTTAAATGTGGCTAATGTTTTAGCACATCTGATCTCTTCTGGATGCTGATAATAGCTAAAAGCAGACTCCCCTTGTTTTGTGTGAACCCTTGAATCGATCCTAATGATCTGAGTGCTCTGTTAGGTTTATATTCAGTGAGCCTATCTGCAATGTATTTGGGTCCTAGGCCATTGAGTGACTTATAAACAAGTAAAAGTACGTTAAAATCAATCCTAAGTGTAACTGGAAGCCAGTGTAAGGACCTGAGGACTGGTGTGATGTGCTCAGATGTTCTGGTTCTAGTCAGTTCTGGATGAGCTGCAGCTGTCTAATGCTCTTCTTTGGAAGGAGACCATTACAATAATCCACCTGCTGGTGATGAACAAGTTTCTCCAAGTCTTGACTGGAAATTCTTGCAATGGTCTTCTAAGGTCTGTAGAATTAATTCTACTAAGGTCTGTAGAAGTTTTCATCATGAAGCTTACACCGGTGATGTACCGGAGGTTTTAAAGCCTGTTGTTTTGTAGAACATCACAGTTATATATGATATGAGAACAGTAGCGCCTGTAGATAGGGAGTATGTGTTATTAAATAAAAATTATGGCTGTCCTCGGACCTCGACTAAGGATTTTTCTGGTTGACTAGTAGTCGTTCATTTGAAGCATTAGTCGACTAATCGCATGCTTATTAATAAACCATTTAAATCATTATTATGAGTCTTTAATTGCCTACATAGCCTAATAAGCGCTCAAGCACACATAAAGCTTGCCATAGCACTCCGCAGAAGTAATGATTATGAATGTGTCACGGAAAACAGTGAGGAGGCTGCATTAACATTTTAATAATTTGATAAACTAGTGCTTTCTTTGTGTTCGGTTTAAGAGATGAAGTCTCTGCAGTATGATGCACCTTGTTTCATTCGGATTACATAATCTGAGAATATTTGTTTTCCATTTGAATTGGTTCATTTGAAAGTATACATTTCACTCTATATAGATATATATATTAATGTCTGTAAGACAAAGATAATGAATGATAGGCGAGCGTTTGGATGTCCTGCCTGATGTACTGTATTACCAGACTAACTGTTTACGATCTGTTAGTCATAGACTGCGTGACTTCGCCTGTGGATAATAACATGTGCTGAAGTCTGTAAATGAATTTGAACATGGATGTTTTCAGTTACTGCTTTAAAAATATTTTGTATTTTTAGATTTGCTAAATATGTCCTGAGTACCAAAGGAAGTGGAGACGACGATGTGCGGGTTGATGCCTTGATAGCAGCTCTGAATCCGAGGGGTCAGTGGAGCCAGCCTTGGCGAGGAGGGCAATCCCCTCACGGAGGGATCGACACATGACCAATTACATCCCATACTACAACAGTCGAACAGCATCACTTCTTGAGTGTTTTAATAAACAGCTGGGCTGCCACACTTACAGGAGGAAAGAACAGGTATGCCACCAAAAATTACTGTGAATGTAGTACAATTCTCATTTGATTTTTATGTGATCATTAACGGGTTATGGAAGTAATGTCACCTTCCATAGATATTTAAGTACTTTAAACACTTCATTCAGCAGGCATGCAAGTTTTGGATGCAAGGTATTGTTTGTTAGCTTTGATTTCAGATAATAGGGTCCTCCCTCCATTATGTAGATGCATAGGACAAATACATGTTATTGTTATAGCATTTAATAGTAAAATTGGACAGTGAAATGCTCCAAAACTAACACATCGTATGTAATATTTCCATGAAGGACAATTTACTCCGAGCCTGCTGGATCTCCAAGTAAGACGGAGGCAAAGGCCCACATCTCATGAAACAATGACGGCTACCCCCAGAAGTATGTCCCTGTGTTTTTTAATTTTCACAGTGTCCTAATGTATAAAATTTAACGGAAGTGGTTGCAAAGCTCTTTAGAAACATCTTCAAAATCCCATAGATAAAATGGTATTTTATTTCCATTACTTGTTTTACTCTTTTCAACAGGATGCACAACATAGCACCTTTGTAGGTCAACATCAACACAGAAGCCCTGAATCTTCACAGACCTGTGGACATATGTTGAGGTGTAGGTACTAATGTTTTGAAAACTTTATATCTGAATGTGTACAACTAGGAAGTTGATTTTTTTTTCCCTGTTACAGGGCAAGACAAAGTCAGTCCTGTCAATTACAGAAAAAATGTTAGAACTATATGTTGCCCTGAAATACCAGCTCCAGCATCTAGAAATATGTGAAGAATATGTTCTGAATTTTTAATGTCCAAGTGACACTTTTAAAATGTCGTAGTAGTTATCAATAGGTTAAATGCTTAATGACACTGTATTGATACCCCAAGGGTGCAATTCA
>JAPDDO010000303.1:192500-195000 GCA_027422415.1 Schizothorax lantsangensis
TGAGATTAATATTTTCTGAATGAATGACACACATTTATTCTGATTGATGTTCATATTAATGTGATGAAGAGACTCTATAACATCTGTTATTATTGATCTGCAGCTCAAAGCATTCTGGGTAGAATCTCTCTGATTCATCAACAGAGTTTCACTGATGATCCAGAAACAAACCTAAACCCAAGCCTAAACCCAGGATAGAGGTGCTGAGTGAATGTGGTCTGGACTGTGTGGATGAAGCTCATTGTGTCAGAGACGCTGTAGAAGGACAGAGTTCCTGCTCTGTGATCCACAAACACTCCTATTCTGCTGCTGATGGGCTTCACAGAGAGAGCAGTCTGTATGTTATTGTGTCTGAATGAGTATCTGGAGCGAGAGCACTCCAAACTCCAGGATTGATCATTAGCTCCAAACACACACTCAACACCCCGTCCCTTCCTGCTGATGCTCTTATATGACACTGATATATACACAGCTCCACTCCACTCCAGCTCCCAGTAACAGCGTCCACACACACTCTCTCTACACAACACCTGAGGACACAGATCAAATCTGTCTGGATGATCAGGATACTGCTGAACTGTGTTAGTGTTAGTAATCACTCTGTTGTTCTCAGACAGACGGAGGTGTTTATTCACTGTGTTCAGATCCAGAGTGAACTGATGGGAATCTGATGAAGATAAAACACATCACAATCAGGAATCATGAATCAATTCATAAATCAGACACACAAACACATGATCTTTAATATAATAACCTGCACTAAACCTGTGTCACAGAACACACTCTGATCTATATTCTCATATATATATGTGTGTGTTTAACAATGTTTAATGAGAATATGATATAAGAGAGCTGAGATGTTCAGAGATCTCAGACACACGGCTGAAGGTCTTCACTTCATTCCTCTATAAACTCTGTTCTACATTTCATTCAATACCAGTTTAACATTAATAATACGTCTAATGAAATGAAGCAATAGACACTTTTGAAATTCTTTAAAATGTATTCAAATTAAAACATAATTAATTTAAAACAAAAAAAAATTCATTGTTATTTTTTGTCAAATATACTGCACAACAGAACTGGATAAATTAATGAAACTAATACAGTTGTTGTATGATATTCCTTTAAATTATTATTATCATATTTTCGTGAATGTACAGCAGTCATATGTTTGGGACTTTTACTTTGACGGGTGTCGTGAGGGTGACGTAACTTCCTGTTTGGACCGGAAGTGAGCTCTGCGCCTGTTCTCTGTGATGTGGAGGTGTTTGAAGCGATTATTATATGAAAGGTGAGTTATTCTGCTGTTGAGTCGCTTCTCTGAGAGTTTCTGTCTCAGTTTGTCTGGTTTGTGTGTGTGTGTTATACAGCCAGAGAGCAGCTAGCGTGTGATGCTAACAGTAGCCCTGCGCTTCCGCCATTTTGGGGTGAAAGGGACTCGGCAAAGGTGTGGGATGGGAAACAATAAGCTTGTCGATCACCGCGAGATGCATGCCGGTTAGAAAGTGTTTTTTTATTTTATTAATACTCAAAAATCAAGAATGTATATTATATTGCATTTCTGTCTATAGATCATCCTAAATATTACACAATGCACCTTTAAGCAGTTGTTCCGGTCCGCACCTTTGAATGTAGACTTGTTTGCTCTATAAACTCTGTTTTCCATTTCATTTAGTTCTGGATTCTGTGTTTTATGATTCAATACCAGTTTAACATAAACAAATACGTCTAATGAAGTAATAGAAACTTTTGAAATCCTTTAAAATGTATTCAAATTAAAACATACTTATTTTAAAATGTCATAAAATGTCATTGTTGTTTTTTGTCAAATAAGATGCTGCACAACAGAACTGTATAAATGAATGAAACAAATACAGTTGTTGTTTGGTATTATTATCATTATATTTTCGTGTACAGCAGTCATATGTCTGGGACTTTTACTTTGACGGGTGTCGTGAGGGTGATGGTAACTTCCTGTTTGGACCGGAAGTGAGCTCTGCGCCTGTAAGAGAAGGCGTTTTCTGTGATGCGGAGCTGTTTGAAGCGATTATTATATGAAAGGTGAGCTATTCTAATATGTTGGTATTAATTCAGTTTATAATGCTAATACTTTAATGCTAATAATTTCAACAGAAGCTGACATGGTTTCTAGAGAGCAAAGATTAGTGTAAAAAAGTGAAGACTTAAACACAAAGTCAGTAAAATAAACTGTTAGCAGGATTTGAAGATCGCTAGTCTAGTGATTGTACGTTATTGTTGTCATTGTTCAGGCTGTATTTCAGCTTTAATGCACGTTTTTTTAAAGAAAGCAGCTGATATTTGTGATAGTGACAGCTAGAAGCTAGTGCTCTGTGAGGCGCTTTCACTCCAGAACACGCTATAGGTTCACTAGTGGTGTTAGCATCACACGCTAGCTGCTCTCTGACTGTAAAACCAGCTGTGAAGAGCTCGCACGCACTCACTCACACACACACACACACACAATCACACGCACAAT